>JBBMKE010000002.1:2563121-2582276 GCA_037834125.1 Lippia alba | reverse complement strand
TTTAGGGAGTTCTACCAGACAAAAACGAAGCACAGAAAACTCACATGGATATATTCATTGGGTACTTGTAATATCAATGGAAAATTCGAATCCAAGACGATAGAGCTTATTGTGACTACCTATCAGGTTAATTGTCAGGATGAGATAGTAACTCAGTTTATCATAATTCTGTAATTTGTGTTTGTAGTTAATTAACCTTTCAATTCCCTTTTCTAGGCTGCTGTCCTGCTGCTGTTCAACACCTCCGATAGATTGAGTTATCAGGAAATCATGACTCAGTTGAACCTATCAGATGATGATGTTGTAAGATTGCTTCATTCGCTTTCATGCAACAAATATAAGATTCTGAACAAGGAGCCAAATACCAACCAAGTTACCACAACTGATGTTTTTGAATTTAATCCGAAGTTCACTGACAAAATGAGAAGGATCAAGGTACTAATTTCCCACCCTCTATATCTGTATGTATATTAATGTGTGTGTTTGTGGAAATGTGTAGATGGGGAAACTATTTTTGAATTTAATCCTAAGTTAAAACGAGAAGGATCAAGGTACTAATTTCCCACACTCTATATCTGTATTTATATTAATGTATGTGTTTGTGGAAATGTGTAGATGGGGAAACTATTGGTGAAATTTTAATTTTAGTGTACTGTTCATATATGTAATGCAAAAATGATGTATTTTGTAGGGAAAGTTTAATTCAAGTGTAAAACGTACGTTTTTAAAAAAAACGTCTCTATCAAATTTTTTAGTTGACCAATTTAAATGGTCGATTGACTAACAAATGATAAAACGTCTTCTTAAGAAAACGTTTACATAAAAAACAGCTTATGGGAGAAAAATATAATAGAAAAAATTGGAGTGAGGTGAGAGATCACATGTTAAGAGACAAAAAAAAAAAAAAAAAAAAACTTACTTCAAAAAATAATAATAGAAAAAAAGAAATGAAGAGTCTAGAGACCAAGTAGAAAATAAAATATTATTATTAAAATTAAATTTTTTATATTAATTAAAACTAAATAATTACTAAATTATAATAAATAAATTTAATATTATCTTATTAGTAAAAGGAAAAAAATAATAAGAATATGTAGAAGTTACTAAAAGGAAAAAATATTAATGACTTTTTTCTTTTAATCTTGATAATATCAAGATTTGATAAGAATGCATTATAGAATAGTAAACGACGTCTTAGAAAGATTATTATTATATTGAAGAAAGATGATTATTATATTGAACCACGTATTCCTTGTTTTTAGATACTCTATTTATTGAGTCTTAACGATTCAACACTTTTTATGATTTTAGGGTTCTCTGGGCAGAATCTTTTTTTTTTTAAACATCTTTTATGACGGTGTTTTTTAAAAAAAAAAACGTCTTTATCATTTGTTAATCAATTACCTAATTATTTGGTCAACTGAAAATTTGGTTGGTCAACCGGAAATTTGGTGGAGACGTTTCGTTAGAAGATGTTTTTTTGGAACATAGAATTAAATTATCTCAAAAAATACACCATTTTTGCACTACATACTGTATACTAAATTTAAAATTTCACCGAAACTATTTTTGAATTCAATCGTAAGGATCAAGGTACTAATTTTGCACCCTCTATATCTGTATTTATATTAATGTATGTGGAAATGACTATAAGGCTGGGTGCATGTTATGTTGCGAAGAAAGTTGTGTGTGTCTCGAGAAATTTCCTGTACTTTTAAATATTGTATTTTGAGTATTTCGAGTACCTACTCAAACTTTCTTTTAAAAATAAATAAAAATAGTTGGGCCTTTAATTAAGAGCCAAACCCTAGCCCAATTTCATGCCTCCAAAAACACACGCCTGCACCCCACTCAGCCACTCTCTCTTACCATTCTCTCACATCTCACATCTCATTAATAACCACACTAACACGCAAGTGCACGTGTGACAATCGTAGATTAGGCAAGCAAGTGTCGTATCTACAGAGACTACTAAATTATAGTGCTAAACATCAACATAATCTCTCTAACTGAATTCTAACCAAACAATTAATTGAGTAATAGTCACAAAAAACTAACTTAAAGACTGAATAACAACAAAGTACCAACAATTATGAAATAAATTGGATCACAACTTCACTCAACTCGCACTTGATTCTCATTCACCATATTCATTCCTCATGTTGGGTTTTGAAAGACGAGAACGATTTTGTCTATAAGCTTCTCTCGAAGTCATATATACCTATATTTAGCTAGCGATTCCTATATGTCTATGGTAATCAATCAACTAAACATGCATTCAAGTCCCGCTCTTATGTCAATACAAGGCTAGCAAGTATATGTCTATCTTACTAACAAATCAATCAATCAATTTCTAATTAATTGAACATGTATTGTTTAATCCTCATCCGACATTAACCTTTCTTCGATACTCAGTTAATTATCTCTCAAAATAATCGATGGCCAGTCAATTATCACAACAAACCCGAATTAAACGATCAAATCAACACGAATCATGAATACAACAAACGAAATTCAAATTACGAGTCAAGATCCATTGTAATCCAAAAGAAACCTAACTAAACATACTAAAACCCATCAACATGACTGAATTCATGTGTACAAACAAATAAGAAGGGAAGAGAGAAGAAAAACTCTTGATGATGGAAGCCCTAAATCGATCTTCTTCTTCCTTCAAATTTGTTCTCCGATGATTCCTTCAAGGTTGAGAGTTTTCCAAACTAAAAAACTACCCTAGGTTAAGCATAAAAGTGATGAGATGGTCTTTTCGCACAACCTAGGTCTTTAAAATGTGTCTCCCCTATTTTTCCAACTGCTCCCGTAACTTGTCTTTTACTTAAAAACCTTCAGTTGAGTAGGTACTCAAATTTCTTTTTTCTGGTACTAAAAAGTACAAGGGATCTGGAGATTTTCTGCACACTCCTTTCTTCAAATTTCGCCTCTTGAGTAGCTTCCCGAATTTCTTCAAGTAAATACTCGAATTTTGCGCCTTTTTGAGTCTTTAGATAACTTTTTTCCTCTTTCCTACAATTAAACCAAAATGATTTATTAAGCTACAATTTAAGCACATAAGAGGCAGAAAATATATTCTAAGTCCTATTAATATCACCAATAAACCATGAAAATTTGGACTTATCATCCGGTCTATCGATTAGTGAATTTACTTGACAATTGACTTTGGTTTCATTCATTCCCGTTGGATTTTGACCCATTTTGTTACAATGAGTTTTGAACTTGCACTTGGTTAACTTTGTCCTCTAACAGAAACAGAGCAAATAATGTGCAGTGCAAGGAAAACACATACAATATACAAGCACCGCAAACTCAAACATAACTATATGGATATGTTTAAATCCAAAATTCAAATTTAATATAGAGGTTCAACTAAGGGGGGAGGTGGGGACAAATAAAATCACAACAAAAGAATATATATCACAACAATTAAATCAAACTGACAGAGAATACCGCCATTCAACCCAATAATATAAGCTACACAGAGTTCCTAAGTTACCTATGTGACTTTAGACCAACGACTTTTGCAAAATGCAGTAGTCAGTAGAGTACCCAAAATATAACCTGCATAAGTGGGGAAAACGACTGCATGACGAACCGCAAGAACAATGGACTTGATAGGGTTCAAATTGTGTTGTGTTACATTACCAGCGCTTGCTGCTCGCATCAGTTTGAGAGCTATTCCAAGAACAACAATGGAGCGTGAACTTTAAAACGAAGATGAGACCGCCACACTCAAATCGTATATAGGAAGTTTGGGGGAGGGGCATGTGTTGTCAACAAATTTGTGAGCAGTAATAAGGGAAAATTGAATAACACTTAATATCAACCAAAATGGGGTATGAGACTCTACACATGGGTCTACAGTGAGGGTTTTTTGCCGGGCCGGATACTAAAGTCACTCAGCCTACAAATGCTAATGTGCAACCAAACAAGAAATTAACTTAGTTTAATCATACCAAAGGAGGTTAATATATGCTACCAAACGACTTTTGATTTTTTTGTTTGTAAGGTTGAAGTGAAAATGATTAGGGATTAGACATATGTTTCAGCGACTTGAGAGTTATCTGAAAATCTTTTGTTTGCTCATTTGGATATATAAACTGAAGTTCAATATGTAAATCAGTTGTAGAAAAAGAAATTAATTTCATATTTAGAATTTATGAACATGTGTATATTAAAATAATATTCATTATATTTAAAGTAAATGCATTAGATATTATCAACGTTTGGGATATTTATTTAAATAATCATAACAAATATTTATGCGAATTTACTAATTCAATCATTGGTGTTAATGTATTTGCTATGATTTTCTATTCTCCAACAAAAATTTGTTATTTCAAACGAACAAAGTTTGAGACGAATTTATGCAAAATCTACTTCAAACTAAGATAGAGACATTATGTAGAATTTATAATCTTTATCATATTTTATAGGAATAAGTAGACATGAAATATTTATTTTTATTAATATTTACAAACAAAATATAAATATTAGATTAAATTATAAATTCTCCTATTAAAAATAAAAATTAACAAACATTATAAATATATCCTTACATTTTTAATATTATTAATTTGTCCTTAAAGATAATATTGAAAATTTTAAAAATAACATTGCTGACGTTATTAAAACTTAATACATTATTAATTGTCGGAAAAATTTGTGAGAGTAACTGTAAAAACCTCAAGGAAATATTAGTAATTTCCCAAATTTCAGGGATAAATTATAATTTTGTCATAATTTAGGGTCCGTTCGTGGTTATTCCTATTATTTTAAAAGTTTCACTTAAACATCTAGTTTCAATTTTGAATTCACATTTTCATTTTCAAATCCATGGAGATTTGAGAAACCAAAATAAAAAATAAATAAAAATAAACATTTTTACAAAATTGAAGAGAAAAAAAAAAAGAGTTCTTGAACGTAGGTAGACCAAACATAACTGCAGCTGGGCCAACACACCCGACGGCAAATAACCGGAAAAAGGTTAAGAAAAACAAAAACATAACATTCCTTCAGATCTAAGAGAACCGCGTCTGCGATTCTACTCTACTCCATCTTATCCAACGCACCGTTCGATTAGGTATGGATTCCGTTTGTTGATTTTGTTGATTGAACTCCGTTGATACCCGTATGTTTGTTTCTGAAGAATTTTCCCCCCTTTTTGGGTAATTTGTTTGTGAAATTTTTTGTATTCATTTCATGCGATATTCAATGATCGTTTGTTGATTTATTCATTTTTTGGGGGGTTTTCAGAGTGGCGATCTATGTAATCTAAAGGTTATAGGGAGAGCTGTTGAGAGCGGATTGAATTGGATTGGATGGATAAAAATAAGAGCCGTACCGATCTGCTCGCCGCCGGCCGGAAGAAGGTAACTGTTGTGATCCCTTGTTTTATTTTTTGAGAGGTTTTTCATTGTTTTGCGGTTTGTTTAGTTCATTCTATGCTGGACTTGATTTGTAACGAAATTCGAATTCTCTTCATGGGAAATGTGGTTGATGAATGCTTTCATGGTCAATTTTAAGTTAAACTATTGTTCGGAACTGTGAGAGAGGGGCACTGGGACTGTTATCCATGTAAAATGCATGTACGAATGCGTTTTGTTAATATTCTTGTGTGGATGACTAGCACATGGCCGATAATCACTGCACCCTGCACGGAGGTGTTTAGAGAAGGTTTTAGATGAGCATGTCCAGAATAAACTTCATTTTGTGCATTTGCATTGGCATATCATGGTACAGAGTCTGTGATTATCTGTTTATCTTTGTACCTAGCATTTGTTAATGAAGCCTTAATACGTTATAGTAGCTCGAATGTTTAGTTTTTAGACCCACCATTTTTTGAATGGGAAACTTCAAACTTCTGCAACTAGTGTTGGAGAATCTGATATTTCTACCGTTACTAAGTTTAAAATTTAAATAAGTCAAGCTTCTATTATCAACCGAGTTGTTTTCGTATGTTTGAAGGTTAACTTGCTTTATCTTTTCTCAGCTTCAACAGTACAGGCAGAAGAAGGATAATAAAGGGAATAATAGTAAATCTTCAGGTAAAGCTGGTAAATCTGCGCATGATACAGCAGCAGGCACAGCCCCTGATTCGGCAGAAACACAGAAACATGCTGCAGATGGAGAAGGATCCAAGGATGACGTCTCAAATACTAGTGCATTATCAGAATCAAGTTCTAGAGTGGAGGCAAGTGGTACTGAGGCTGCCATTAATAAACTCCCAACAGAAGCTCATGTTCTGAAAGAAGCATTCATTTCAGGAGCTGTTCCATTGGAGGGTTCTGGAGCGGATGAGGCTAGGTTGAATAGAAGTGCTGATGATGCTGGTCATGTTGGTTCTGTGGTCCCAAAAAAAGATGGATCATACTCTTTGGTTATCAAGGATCCAGAAAGCAATGTTCCAGCTCCCTCTAATCCAATTCTTCTTAGAGAGAAGTCTACGGATACTGAGATCTCTTTACACACTGAAGTTTCATCCAAACTGGAGAGGCAGCCTGGGGAAGAGCAGGTAACAGAAGTAGGTTTGTGCCTTCACTCTTGAATCTTGACACTGTCTTCTTTCATAACTTATTCATTAATGTCCTTTTCCTTTCTTGTCCCTCTAGGCCTCTACTTCTTGCTAGTGTTCTAAAGTTTTTTAATTTTTATGGGTAGGGGCAATGCAGGAAGTTGGCAGTTCCAGTGGGAATCAAATTGATAAAGTTGTGGTGTCTCAGCTTGAAGGAGATGGTGGTCTTTCTTCAAATAACTTATGTGAGACTGCTGGAGGAAATTGGATAGCTGATTCTGCACATGCTTCAGAAGAGAAGGAAACCAATGTTGCTAAACAGCTCAGCAAGACTAGTGATGCTTCATCAACTGATGTTGCTACCAATGATGATAAAGAAGTTCGAGAGAAGCACCACAATTCAGTTGCAGCTGATGCTTTAACTGAGTCAGGCTTGGGGTCAACTGTAAGTTCTGCGATTGAGGATCAACAGAAAGAAGGTTTATCAGCTGGTTCGTCAAATAATGAGAAAACAGAAGCAGTCAATTTGTCTAGTAGCCATGTTGACATTGTTAAATCGTTGGGATATAAACAATTAGATTTGTCATCTTTGTTAGATGGAAGTGTTATCAAGCTTTCCCAGCTTGCAGAAATTTTACATTTACTTGATGAAGATGAATTCAGGTTTTTGTTAATGTCAAGGAACTCATCGTATAAGAAGTTTGGGGAAACAGATGAGATGAAAATCCAGGGATCTCTCGTTCATGATGCTTTTGAGAGGCTCAAAGAAGAGTTATATGTTACAAGTTTTTCAAAGGATGCATTTCATGTACAGCTTTCTGAACATCAGAAGTTGATTGGTGAAATCTCGGCAGTCAATGCTTCAGTTGAAGTTCAAGGAAGGAATGAATTGTTTGCTAAAGAAATTGAGCAGTGTAGAGCTGAACTTGAGAAGGTTTCTGCAGACAATGAAGCTCTCCAGGAGCAGCTTCACTCTTCAAAAGCAGAGGTTGAGGGTTTTGAGGTTAAAGCTAGTGAATTACAGAAAAATCTAGAAATGGCACAAGAGGCAAAGTCAAGCCTGGCTTCAGAGCTAGTTGACTGCAGGAATTTGGTGGAAATCTTGCAAGCTGAGAATGAGAACTTGAGTGGGAGTTTTAAAGTGTTAATGGAAGAAAAAAAGTGCCTTTCAGAGGAGAAAACAATTATTTTGCAGGAGAACGAGAAACTGGCTGGAGAATTGGCTCAATCCAAAGCTTCTGTAGAGTCACTGCAAACTCTGTTAAGGGATGACAAGAGACAACTGCAGGAGGAAATTGATTCATTTGTTCGTGAGAATAGTAATTTGCTTGCTCAATTGGATGAGTTGAAGAGTAAAGTAGAAACTCTTGAAGTGGAAAACAGAAACTCAAATGAGGTCCTGACATCTGTATCAGTAGAGAGAAAGAAGCTAGAAGAGGACAAAGTGTTAGCGGTCCATCAGTTGGAAAAGATGTCGAAGGAGTTCATGGACTGCAAAGATCTGGTTGCAACTCTTCAAATGGAGGTCTCCAACTTAAATGGGCTCCACAGATCCATAACAGAGGAGAGAAACAAGCTTGAAGAAGAAAAGAGAAATGTTTCTAATGAGTACGAAATGCAATCTCATGAATTAGTGAAGATCAAAGGTTTAGAAGCAGGTTTGCAAGCTGAATGCAGGAAGGCTGTGGATGACCTAAAAGAAGCAATGTTCCGCATTAATCAACTGAGTGAAGAAAATAAAACCCTCAAAGCTGATTTAGAGGTGCGCAAGATCAAGATAAAAGAATGTGATCAAATCAAATACTCATCTCAGTTTGAGGAAGTAGCAAATCAAGGTGGTGGAGATGTCAGTTCTACATTGAACAAGTCTATAACTGTCTGGTCATCTCTGGAAAATCTGAAATCGGATGTGTATGATTTTTCTTCTGGATTTGAAGCATTAAAAAGGAAATTAGAAGATGCTGAAAATGTAATGCTGAAACTTGAGAAGGAAATTCAAGGTGTGTGGACTCCCTTGAGTAGATCAACTGATAAAGTTGCTAAACCTGCTGTCTCACAATTGATTCAAGCTTTTGAGTCAAAAAGTCAAGCTGATGATGAGGATCCAGAAAAAAACCCTTTATCTGAAAACCAAACAACTGAAGATCCATATATGAGAACCAAAACGCTGACAGGAAATCTGAGAGTGTTGCTGAAAGAAGTGGTTGCTGATGCCGGGAATGCTGGTGAATATTGTAGAGTCATGCAAAGCAAATTACTTGCGGATGCTGCTGGGGCTAGGGACAAGTATGATTCTATGAGAGAGCATGCTGATCAGGCAGAGGAAGCAAATGTAGAGCTTATGGTTCTGTATGAAGCTGTGAGAGGGTGCCTCATTCATGCTGCGGCAGAAGAGGGTAAACTTCTCAGTCTATGTGATGCCTTGCAGAAGCAAGAACTGGTTCTGAATTCAGAGAATAGCCACCTCAGAGAGAAGATGAGGGAGTTTCAAGCGAACATTTGTGAGTTGCAAAGTAAGTTGGATGGAATGTGCTTATATTCAGATGAGACAGTTGCTTCTATTTCCAATCAAGTGCAAAATCTCCAGACAGAAGTGGCTGACAGGGAATCAGCTCTTACAGAAGAATGGAATTCTGTTCTCGCTCGGATCATTCAGACAGTTGATGTGCTAGATTCTACTGTCAGGACTTTTCACACAAACTCTTTGGCTGGTGGGGATATGATCCTTGACGTTGTTGGCCGTGTGGCTGCTTCTGTTAATGGTGCCAGCAGAGTGATAGAAGATCTGCATGGACAACTTGAAACTGCTCGCTGGGACCATCAAGAGATGGCTATTAAGAATGTTATGGCTTCAAATGCATTGCATAGATTGCACAAGGAACTCAGCCTACTTGTGAGCAGAACATATGGGTACAGTCCAGATGAAACAGAGAATGTTGTGTTGGATGATCAAATACAGGATCTTTTACAGAATGATGTTCTCAATACCCTCTTAGACCAATTAAAACATTTTCTCGATGAGCGATTGCAGCTTGAGTCTGAAAATAAGCAACTAAATTCAGAGTTGATGAGCAGAGCAAGAGAGATTGATGAACTGGAAAAAAAATGTCTTAAACCAGATTGTATAAATAAGTTAGTTCAAGAGATTGAGCAATCAGTGAGGCTGGAGGGAACAGAGATAGGTGCAGATGAACCTGCTTCACAACTGGAGTCTCTCATCTATTTACTTGTTCAGAAATACAAAGAAGCTGATCTGGGCTTAAGCTTATCCACATCTCTGGAAATGCAATCAAGTGAACTGCGGGAACAAGTGGAACAATTGAACGTTACTCTTGTGCAATATGAAAATGAAAATATTTTGTTCAAACACAGTTTGAAGAGTGCTGAGGAGAATATTATTGCTCTTAATTCAAAGGTACAAGAGAAAGTTGCTGAACTTGAACTGTCGGAGCAGCGCGTAGCTTCGCTTAGAGAGAAGCTTAGTATAGCAGTTACGAAGGGGAAAGGTCTGATTTCGCAGCGGGACAGTCTCAAGCAATCCCTATCTGAGACTTCCAAAGAGCTGGAGAAATGCTCACAAGAC
Source organism: Lippia alba (assembly GCA_037834125.1). Classification (NCBI taxonomy): domain Eukaryota; kingdom Viridiplantae; phylum Streptophyta; class Magnoliopsida; order Lamiales; family Verbenaceae; genus Lippia; species Lippia alba. Next base: position 2,572,164 of record JBBMKE010000002.1, on the reverse strand, counting down.
TTGCTATCCAAAGATGCCAGGCTTCATGAACTTGAAACAAAACTAAAAGTCTACGCTGAGGCAGGTGAGCGCATGGAAGCACTGGAATCTGAGCTGTCGTACATTCGCAAATCTGCCACAGCACTAAGAGAGTCATTCCTTCTCAAAGATTCTGTCCTTCAGCGAATAGAAGAGATTCTAGAAGATCTAGATCTGCCTGAGCACTTCCATTCCCAAGATATAATTGAAAAGATAGATTGGTTAGCAAAATCAGTTGGGGGTAGATCATTTCCTGTTGGCGACTGGGAAGGGAGAAGCACTGTGGGGGGAGGATCGTATTCCGATGTTGGCTTTGTTGGTGTGGATGGCATGACCGAGGACATGCAACCTAACCCTAATCCAAGTGAGGACTTAAGAAGAAGATATGAGGAATTGCAGAACAAATTTTATGGGTTAGCCGAGCAAAATGAGATGCTTGAACAATCATTAATGGAAAGGAACAACCTTGTGCAGCAGTGGGAAGAAATTCTTGACCGAGTAGACATGCCTTCTCAATTACATTCCATGGAGCCTGAAAGTAAGATTCAATGGTTGGTAAGTGCATTATCAGAGGCTCAGAACCATTGTTATTCCCTCCAGCAGAAGATTGCTAAGTTGGAAACATTTTATGAATCCCTAACGGCTGATGTGGACGATTCAAAAAGACGAACATCTGAGCTTGTGGAGGCTTTCCAGCAGGTTTGCGTAGAGAAAGAAATCCTATCAAAGAACTTGGAGGTACTGAGTCTTGATAATGATGAATATGCAAATAAGACTGCTGAATTTGAAATTAGAAATGAGAAGCTTCAAAATGAAGTATGCATGTTGCAAGAACAGAAGCTTCACATGGAAGAAGATGTTCATCATACTAAACATGCAATTCGAAGACTGCATGAATTGGTGAATGATGCTCTTCAGAGTTCTTCTCCAGAAGATGTGGTACTTGGCCAGGAAGATGTCAAAGATTTTGAAGATATGCTGAGGAAGCTTGTAGATAAATATAAAACACTTTCCTCAGCTGAGCCTGTTAATGTTGATCCTATTGATGTGCATGTCAGTGAAAAAGAAGAGCAGTCTCACACTTCAAGGAATTTTGAGGACCAGAATTTGCTCATCCTGAATAAGAAGCTAGAAGATTCGGTGGGTGAAATGATGTGCTTGAAGGAGGAGAGAGATAAGTACATTCTGAACAATGATTCCTTACTCCATGAAGTTGAAGAACTTAAAGTAAGAAACAAAGAACTTGAAGGGCTACTTAATCAGGAAGAACAGAAGTCAGCTTCTTTGAGGGAGAAGTTAAATGTTGCTGTTAGGAAAGGAAAGTCTTTGGTGCAACAGCGAGATGGCATGAAACAAATGATTGAAGAGCTCAATACTGAGGTTGAGCGCCTCAAGTTCGAGGCTAAGCATACTGAAAAAGCTATTTCTGAGTATGAAGAAAAGATCAAGAACTTATTCACTACCCAAGAAAGAGTACAAACTATGGAATCTGAAAATTCTAGCCTCAAAAATCGCCTGGCAGAAACAGAACATCGTTTGCAGGAACATGAAGGTAGCTGGAGAAGTATTATGGATACTTTGTCTAGTATTGATTTTGGCCTCGAGTCAAATTCTGAAAATCCAATTGAGAAGCTGAAGGAGTTAGGCAAGTACTTGCATGATATGCAGAACGGGCTGAACTCCCTCGAACAAGAATCAAGAAAATCAAAGAGAGCGGCTGACCTACTACTTGCAGAGTTGAATGAAGTTCAAGAAAGGAATGATAGCCTTCAAGAGGAGCTAGCAAAAGCTGATCATGAGCTTTCAAAACTTTCCAGGGAAAAAGATTTGGCTGAAAATGCCAAATATGAAGCTCTTGCCCATGTTGAAAAGCTATCGTACCTACATGCGGAGGAAAAAGACAAGCAGCTGTCTGAAATCATGGTGTTAAAATCCGGCGTGGACAACATGAGAGAGGACATTTCTGCCATTGAAAGAGAACTGGGCAATGTTCTCTCTAACGATTTGGAGGTTTTGCAAAATGTGAAGGCCATGGTGAAATCACTTCGGGATTTAGGTGGCACTCCTGATTTTAGTGCCCCATTTAGTGGTGGCATAATGTCGAGAAAATCATCAAACACGGTAAGGTTATCAACTTAAAATTTTTGTCTGCTTAAAACAAACTCGTTATCTTGCAATAAGTTCCACATTTTTGGATGTCCCGAAGAATTGCATCATTTCAAGTACCTAGGTGTTTGGTGCCATACTCACCTAAAAGAACTTCAATTTTAATTTGAACAAGTTATTTTTAAGCACATGTTCTGATTCAAGCTGTGGGCCATGGGAAAGTGCACCAAATATCATTGTGGGCTATTTATAAAGTAATAAATTTTAATGATTTATTAGGCCATGAACCTTTTTTCAGTATTATCCTTCATGTGTGTGAATAGCTCATGTTCTCTATGTTTGTCAAGTGTAAGCTACTTGGGATATCAGTCTTGGTCTTTGGTGTAATTCTTAACTTTCCTGAGCATGTTGTCTTATTTCACCTGTAGGGTCTCAGGACCGAAATTGGTTCCTCTCTCAGGAAGCTACTTTACAACCATTCAGATTTATTAGAAGAAGAAGTTTCCCGGTTATGTGAAGTAGTAATAAGTGTCCATCAAGAATATGCTTCTCTGAACGAGTCCTGTGAGTCTATGAAGGGAGATGTAAAGAAGTTGGAGTTGATTGAGAAAGAGAAAGAGTCTGAGTTACATACTTTGCAAGGGAACATATCTTTCCTTTATGAAACCTGTGCTAGTGCAATTGCTGAAATTGAACACTGGAAGAAGCATGTTGTTGGAAATGCATTGACATCCAGAACTTCAGAAACGAACTCCAAGTCTCAAATATATTCCGACATTCACTCCATCACTGAGGAATCAATCAGGGACATTCGTGACAAACTATTATTGGCTGTGAGGGACTTCATAAGCATGCAGAATGAGCTCATGGAAGTTGGGCAGAGAGAGACCAAAAGTACCATATTGCATTTACAGAAAGAGCTCCAGGAGAAAGACATCCAAAGGGACAGAATTTCCATGGAGCTTGTTAATCAGATAAAGGAAGCTGAAAACAACGCAAAGAATTATTTGCATGACCTCCAGCAAGTACAGGTGCAGCTACATGATTCAAAGAGACAGTTGGATGCTATGGAAGAGGAGCGCAAGGTTTTGGAACGGAGAGTGAAAGAACTTCAAGATCACAAAACTGACTCCAGTAATTTGCAGCAGGAAGTTAATTCACTGACAGATGCACTAAATGGAAAAGTACAAGGTCAGCTGGGTATCATATATTATCTTTATTCTATATTAACAAGGGTCCTTGTGTGAATTACCATTTGAATTTTAATGCATTATTTTCTTGCAGAAACCGAAGCATTGATGCAAGCCCTTGATCAACAAGAGGCTGAAATGGAAGATCTTGCAAACAAGATTGGGGGGCTGGAAAATGAGTTGCAGCAAAAGAACAGAGACTTGGAGAACCTTGAAGCTTCTCGTGGCAAGGCTTTGAAGAAGCTTTCTGTTACCGTGAGCAAGTTTGATGAACTTCATTCATTCTCGGAAAGTTTACTGTCTGAGGTTGAGAAGCTTCAGTCCCAACTGCAAGAGCGAGATGGAGAAATCTCTTTCCTTAGGCAAGAGGTTACTAGGTGCACCAATGATGCGCTAGCTATCACTCAAATGAGCAAATCGAAGAGTTCGGAAGAAGTTCAAGACTTACTCTCTTGGCTAGAATCTTTGGTATCTAGGGTACAGGTTCAGGATGCGACTTCAGACGGTTCTAAGAGGCAGGGAAACAAAGAGTTTTTACAGAAGAAGATTTTGGATGTAATATCTGAGTTGGAAAATCTTCGTGAGCTGGCACAAAACAGTGATATATTGTTGCGAGAAGAGAGAAGTAAAGTGGAAGAATTGGCACAAAGAGAACAGTATCTTAAAAATTCTTTGCACGAAAAGGAATCTGAACTTGTTATGCTTCAAGGTACTGGAGATTCTGCAAAAGCTACAAACTCCACTTCAGAGATTATGGAGGTTGAGCAAATGGTATGTTGCTTGAACATTGAGTAGGTTTAACTGATCTATTTATAGTGTCATTGTATTATAAGTTTCTTCCTCTTACTCAAATCTTGCACCCTTAAAAGTATATGGAGTAGATGGTCATTAATTAGTATTGTTGATGGCTAACTTTTACTTAAGGCTACCAAGGAACTTATGCTACTCTTTGTTCATGTTGCTCCTCCAATCCAGCTCATGGTTTCAAGTCACTCACCACATCAAAGGTTGTCCCACGGTTTACACGGCCTGTGTCAGACATGGTTGATGGATTGTGGTAGGCATTAATATCAATTCATTCTTTGAATATCCTTTTTGAATTTGTAATCATGACAACAGTTTCCAATTATCAATTCCCACAGGATGTCTTGCGATCGGGCACTGATGAGACAACCTGCTCTACGGCTTGGTCTCATCATCTATTGGGCTGTGTTGCATGCTCTTGTTGCTACTTACGTTGTGTGAGAATCTGAAGAACTGGTTAGTCTGTACCTACTAAAGCCTGCTCCCATGCATTCCTTCTAGTTATATATTTTCGGTTTTTTGTTTTTGAATCCCTATGGTTTAATACCATATGAAAGGTCTAAAGGTAGTGTCCCTCAATTTATTTGCTGAGTTGTATAAAATTGGGATATTACACCGAGACACCTTGAGGTTTGGCCTAATTACACAAACTTCCCCAGGGTTTTATCTTAATTGTTTCTTCACACCTCTCTTCCGTAGGACAATTTTCACTTTTCATTTCAAGTATTTGAAATTCCTACATACTTGTATATTTCAAGTGCTGAAACTTCAACATGCGCAGATAATTTGCTTGTACTATCTTACTCTTATCCACCAAGGTAATTGCATCATTCGATTTCTTGAGGTGTTTCTAGAAAGTATCAGTAAAATAGAGGTCCTAAGAAGCTAAGGTTAAGGTTACAATGGTGCCCTATTGCTATGAAAATCTAAAGAAAACTATGGTTCAACTCCAGTTTCTTCAATAAATCATGCATTTCAACATACACATGTAACCATTCTTGCGTGTTGTGTTCATATCTCTATTCTTCTGTTGTAAGTGATTCTTTTACTGATGCTTGGCCTTTTCTCCGCAGGTGAAAATACAGGATAGAGGTGATGTGTTTATAAGGTTTTGTACGAGTAATGATCGAGTTCGTCATATAGGCATGGTTCATTCTTTTATTATTCATGAACCAGGAAACTGTGATTTCCTCTCTTTTACAACAAATCACAGATTGGCTTGGTGTTGTCAAATAAAGGTTAAAAAAGAGTATCATATAGGGTACACGGTAGTGAAGTTATAGGCTATTGTAGTCTACAGAAGGTTTTTGTCTCTCTTCTTTTCGCCGTTGTTTGGTGTAAGGTATATGTATTCGTCAGTATCCCTCAAACGTAGGAACGCTAAGATCGGTTATTATACGATGTTGTATACAACACTATCCATATTTGGTTCATGCTTGAGAACTGTTCTTACATCTTACTCTTTTTTCCTCATTTTATGTTGTCAAAACTTTGAACTGGGTTATCAGTGTGAAATCATGTGCGAGTAAAGATAATATACTATAAGTTGGTTGTACGTTTCATTCGGACAAATTAGATTGGTAATGATCCGCAAAGCAAAAGGTAAGACTTATCACATATACTGATCCCATATGTGATCGGCACTTTATTTTTTTCTTACAACATTATGATTGGATATGTTGAATAAACAAAGACAAACAGTCTCATGAGTTGAATAAGGGACATAAGCAAAGACCCTTGGTAGAGACATTACCGGCCACGGCACACTATTTTCTTGGAGTTTCAACATGGAAAATTTTGGTTCACAATCGATTCGGTCGAATTTAATTAATTTTCATGGGTTTGACGGACGATTTATGGTGTAAAGCTCTCTCTATCAATGATAGCTTCGTTTTCAGAAATTCAAATTTGAAACCTCTAGATAAGCTGACACAGGCGCAAATAGTTAAACTACATCACTTAATGGTAGAAAATGTTAGTTATGTAATATTATTTTTTGGAGTTTTATAGCTAAGGTTAAGTTGTGTTTATATAAATATTTAAGAGACAAGTTATAATGTACGAACACTTCTAAATATTTTATTTTGTCATGTCGTATTGGATACCATGTCCGACACTCCTCACGTCAGAAATTCAAAAAAAAATTCGTGTCGTATCATCAAAATCCTTCACATTTCCTTACAGTTCCTCTCCAATCTCCCCGACCTAAAGAGCGTGGGGTCCATGCCCTCCACTCTCCCACGCGCCACCATCTATGCCGCGATTCGCCCCACCACCGGCGCCATCTTAAACCCATGCCCCGAAAGCCCGCCGCAGACCTGGCAGAGAGTGAAGTTCTTGTTATCTTTGACTAGTGTGGAACTCTTTGAAGTTGTAATGCCACTTTCTTTTAATAAACAAAATATGAGCACTATATAAAAGTGTTGAGAAGAAATAAAAATAAAATTGTTGAAGTTGTAATGCAACTTTCTTTTAATGAACAAAATATGAACACTATATAAAAGTGTTGAGAAGAAATAAAAAAAAAATTGTTGAAGTTGTAATGCCACTTTCCTTTAATAAACAAAATATGAAGACTATATAAAAGTGTTGAGAAGAAATAAAAAAAAATTGTTGAAGTTGTAATGCCACTTTCTTTTAATAAACAAAATATGAAGACTATATAAAAGTGTTGAGAAGAAATAAAAAAAAAATTGTTGAAGCTGTAATGCCACTTTCTTTTAATAAACAAAATATGAAGACTATATAAAAGTGTTGAGAAGAAATAAAAAAATATGAACACTATATAAAAGTGTTGAGAAGAAATAAAAAAAATATGAACACTATATAAAAGTGTAGAGAAGAAATTAAAAAAAAAAAAATTGAGCTCAGATGCGCTTGATTATTGTCGCCGAAGAAGGAGACGAGAGTGGAGACCCAATCACCACATGGGCGCAATTGTGTCGTCATGGCTCAATGTGCACCAGCCGGGAATCGAACCCGGGTCTGTACCGTGGCAGGGTACTATTCTACCACTAGACCACTGGTGCTGCTTGTACATCCATTTGGAATTACTAATAAGTTCTAATTCAGTTCTCCATCTTGTTCTTTAATATTCCCTGATTACGACATCATGTGCATTGCGTGTTTTGTGCACTGATATGAAATTTTTCTTAAATTTTATATGTGAAAAGTGTTTAGATATATGTGTCGGATACAATATGACAAGATAATATTTTTAGAAGTATCTGTGAATAAGAGAGCACGTGATTCTAGTTCAAATTTTGTTCAAGTATTACATTTATATAATTGACGTATAATTCAAAAAACATAATAGATTAAATAATAAATATAATACTTTTATTTATATAATTAATTAAGTTTAGTGAAATTAAACTTGAGCTAGAATGTTTCGACTGAATATTTTAAATGAATTGAGTATCTTGTTGTTCGTGTGTTCTTCAAGTATTTCTTTTGTACACAATGTAATTTTTTGTCGAGCTCGATTATTGCTAGGTTCAATTTACTTACAAAGTCAGAATTTAAAAACTTGGGACTTTATTTTAGGAATCTAGAAATTTCATCTCTTTGGACCAGCAAAAATATGGTATACATTCTGTTAACTATTTATCACTTTGTAATTATACATCAATTTATCGTTGCAACTTGCAAGTTAAGGAAATCAAAAGAAACTAGTCACTCAAGCTATTTTAGAACACCTCAAAATTTCCATCTTAAACTATTTAATAATAAACATTTATATATATGAATCGATATATTATGAGTTGGAATCTTATTAGTGTGTGTTTTAAGTTGATTATCTAATTCATATATAAAAAAGGTTAATTCTAGATAACCCTTTATAATATGAGATTTTGTGCACTTTGCCTTTATCCTTTAAATTTATGCGACTCTTCCCCTCATTTATATAGCAATTAACCAATTTTATACAATTACAACCTAATATTTTGAGAATATTCTTTTTAACTAATTGCAGTGGAATATTCTGTTCAACACCAACTTTTAACATCGATTTTTTCTCTGTCACGATAATCCAAGAGCCAATACCACCATTATTGTGTTCTTCTCTCTCATACGAATAAAACTTGTACCTTATTTCGTTCATATTGGCCGTTGAAAGCCGTTGCTGCAAAGCTCTAGTAATCCAACATTGCCTTTAACTAGCGATTTCTTCTTCTTTAGTTGTCGAATTTTAATTTCGAGACTACCGTTGTGTCCTTTGTGTCAAAAATTTCGATTTAATTTATAATATAAACACATTTCACATTTTACACGTTTGCACTTAAAAATCACACAGAATTTTGTCCAAAAAATTGAATGAAATATTTTCATTTTTCAAGTATTTAGATTTTAGAAGTAACCCTAAAGTAATTCCATACTTTTGGGCCGAAGAACCAAAACCCAACGCAATTACGAATATTCGTTCGAGGCATTGCCACACGGCCCAGGCCCACACACAAATCTTCTCCCCGAGTTCCCCGGAAATTCCAAAATCTATACTATATATTAAGCGAGAGACCCATTTGGTGTCATTGACTCTCTTTTTTCTTTTTTCTTTCCTTTTTTTAAGCCACATAATTTACAGTTTTCTGCTTAAACTATTCTACTTTCATGAACTCTCAAATTCTTTTTATTTTTATTTATAAGATTTATTTGTCTTTATTTTTTATTTAATATTGATTTTATTTAATTTATTCATCATAAAATTATAATTATAATAAAAATTATTATAAATTAAATAATAACTAGTAACTAATCCGTGCCAAGGCACGGGTCAAATTTTGTATAAAAATATAATCTAAAAATCAATTAAAATATATTATTAAAATTATGTTATATTATATTATTATTTGAAAATTGTCAAAACAAAATATATTTTCTATTAAAATATTAATACCGTATATAATAATAAATTAATAAAAGAG
>JBBMKE010000002.1:2527371-2552893 GCA_037834125.1 Lippia alba | reverse complement strand
ACCTGCCTCCTGAAATGTGCATGACAACACCATATATGTTCTTAACATGTTTAATTCCAGGCCCAAACAATCCAAAGGACAGAATTGATGTGTATTTACAACCTCTAATAGATGAGTTGAAAATTTTGTGGGTTGAAAGTGTTGAAACTTTTGATGTTTCATGAAATGAGAATTTTCAATTGAAGGCTGCACTTACGTGGACAATAAGTGATTTTCCAGCATATGGGATGTTGTCGGATTGGAGCACTGCTGGGAAGTTAGCTTGTCCAATTTGTATGGAAAAACAAAAGCATTTTGGTTGAAGTAGGGGGGGAAAATGTCTTGGTTTGATTGTCATCGTCATTTTTTGCCTGCTGATCATCCATACCGAAAGAATAAAGATGCATTCTTCAAATGAAGAATTGAAAAATCTGACCCTCCTCCAAGATTGACAGGTCAACAAATATGGGAAAGGGTTTGTTGCCTTGACAAGGTTACCGATATGCCATTAAAGCATCCTAATTTCCATGGTCGTGGTAAAAACCACAATTGGACCAAACAAAGTATAGTTTGGGAATTGCCGTACTGGAAAGATAAGTTAATTCGTCATAACTTAGATGTTATGCATATGGAGAAAAATATTTTTGATAACTTCAGTGATATTCTTTATGATATATTTGAGAAATTGTAATAGTGATGTTCATAGTTAGTGTTCTTTACGATATTTTTGAGAGATTGTAATTGCATTTGGATATTGTAATTGCTGGTTTAATATATATAAATATGTTTACTTCATGATGTTGTTTATTCCTGTTATTAGCAATAGTATATGTTCTTTTATTATTTTGATTTTTGCAATTTGTAGTCCTAATTTGTACAGGTTTCAAATGAATTTAAATATATATGAAAATAAATTTGTAATAATTAGCGACATATTTTTTGTCGCTATAATTCATTAATATAAAGTTATTTTATAAATAAAAAATTTAGTTTTTCAAGCAATATTATTCGCACAATAGGTTGGCTCTTCTTAACAGCTTAGGACAATAGGTTGACTCTTCGTAACCGCTTAGGTTGGTTTTTCTTAATCACTTTTAAATATAAACTTTTTAGAGAGAAAAATATTCAAAAAAAAGAAAGAAAAAGAAAAGAGGAACAAAATTTTTATTAGATGTGAATCCTTGATTTAATTTTGATTTTGTTATAAATTCTTGATTTACTTCGGATTTCATTAAGTTTTGTAGGATGATATTAATATTTAAAGTTTTACTCATGTGTACAAATCATAATTTAAGAGGAAAGATAATTACTATTTATGAGAAAAAAGAACGTAGAATAAATCTTACTGACCTTATTGAGATTATAAGTAGAATCTTATTTAAAATATTAGTATCGATTTTAAGGTATATTTAAGGTACAAAGACTAATTTGATTAGGATTCTTATATATAAAACTTACCACACTTGTTGAAAAAAATATAAAAAAAATTATAATTACTAATTTTATTCTGAAAAAAAGTCCAAAAAATCATAAGTAAATAAAAAATTCAAAGTATTTTTTTCTCTTTTCCTTTTTCTTTCATTTTCTGTCTGAAAAGGTTCATACGTAAAACGAACCTATTATATGAATAGGTATTACTTGGAACACTAAATTTTATATTATAAAATATTTATATCACTAGTGGCACGGGTCAAATTTTGTATAAAAATATAATCCAAAATAATGACTAGGCAAGAAAAGACATAGACAAATAAAAAAAGAGGTAAAAATTTTTTTTTATTAAAATAAAATAAAAAAACACAAGCCATATACAAATAAGAAAAGAGGTAAAAAATTAGTAAAAAAATAAATTTTTTAATAAAATGAAATAAAAGAACACTTAGATTAGAATAAGATTTACCATGAGAAAAGAATGATCCTGCATGCTACCCAAAATTCAATATGAAAAGATGTAGATAATAAGAAAGAAAATAATTTTCTATTAGAATCCCAAAACAATTGTTGTTTTGATGAATGAGATAAAAAGATCATATATAAAAAGTAAAGTAAATTTTCTTTTAGAATCCCAAAACAATTGTTGTTTTGATGAATGAGATAAAAATGATCATATATAAAAAGTAAAGTAAATTTTCTATTAGAATCCAAAAAGAAACACTTGATTAGTAAAACTTAGTTTAACGTAAAATAATCATTCAAAAAGAGGAGAAAAACAAATGAGAATTGACTGTATTCAATACAATTAGATATTCAAATACTAATTTTTATGGTGTGTATCACCAAAGTTTGAATTTGAATATTTTTAGTAACAAACTTATCTAAAAACATTGAAATTGACATGGCATAATCCTATTTGTCCACGTGTCACCCCGCGTGAAGGCAACGTGGACGTTCGGATGACCTGGGATTAGATCGATGACGACCTAGGCCTTCAGACCGCGAGGGTCCTCCCTCAGAAGCCCTCGACGAACTGCTTAGTCGATCTGGAGCCTTGGAATGACCCGTCGACCTCCAGGTCGATGTCATAAGTCACCAAGCACCCCCTACACCAAAAAAGCACTCCTGTCGGGATACGTGCCCCATCCTCATTCCCTAGGACATACGTACTGTGGCGCATTTAATGCCCAGAAGGTACCGTCTTCGCCCAAAAGGGAAAGAAGGTACGCCCGACCTCATTCGAACTAGCCCCAACGTCCGACAATCAGGTCGACGTTGCAACGCCATTAATGCACACCGGCAGCACCCACGCTACTGTGTCAAATGACCAAGGCTATAAATACTCCCCATTTCTATAGTGGTTGGTTGGTAAGCTTTGATTGCGCATTTACATCGCATTTATTCTCTTTCTACACTTACTCAATACTGACTTGAGCGTCGGAGTGCCAAACTTGGGTAAAATCCTAAGTCCCCCAAGCTGGTACTTAGCTCACGTTCGTTCTTGCTCTCAGGTCGATAAGAACCCACGTAAACAAATTCTTGACTGATTGACCAAAATCTGACTCTCAGTTCGTCCACTTCAGATCGACCGGATTTGAGCAAGATCAGAGATATGTTTAGATAAATTAATATATTTGAATTCGAATTTGAATTTATAACTACAAAATCTTTAATATTTTTTTTTGGATAAAAGCGATTTGTTAGAGAAAATCTCATTAAATTTTATATTAATTGAATTTAAATATTTCTTATGTAACAGAATATGAGAAATAAATGAATTTGATTAAATAGAAATTAATTAAAAAATAATAAATATTAAATTTAAAATCTATTAACATATCTAAATTTTTTTGAGATTATCCACCTGTATGTGGATAGCCTTGTGAATTATATATATATATATAGATATGAGAAACAATAATATAATTTTAAAATACAAATTATTCTTATTAATAGAATTTGAGAAAAAGCGGAGAGTTAATTAACAGAATAGTTATATTTAAAATTCTAATTATTTGAATTTAAGAAACAAACGTGTAGTATTATATTTAAAATTCAAATAATAAGAATTCTGATATTAAACTTTTACAGATTGACCCAATTTAAAATTCAAATAATAAGAATTCTAGTATTATACTTTTACATATTGAACCAAGATTTCTGGTATTTTGATTGCACTTCAATCGTATGGAGAATTATAATTTGAGAAGCAACGATAGAATATAAACAAACACGGAGAGATAGATAACAGAATATTATATTTAAAATTTAAATTATTTTATTTTTTGTAGCATAAAAGTTTGAATTTTTTTCGATAATTTTAATCCTAAGATTTACAAAATTTTGAGACTATCCAAATCATTGTACACATGGATAAACTTAAGGGTTATGAATTATATATATATATATAGATATGAAAGTTTTAATTTAATTTTTTTTTACACACATTGGGTTTGCAGAGTTGCTAGTATATATTAAATCCAATTAATTCCGAGGAGAATTCCAGGGGCAAAACGGGTAATTCCCCCAGAAGCCCTGCATTAAAAAGGTTGGCACATCCCCAGTAGCTAAAAATCACACCTGTGGTTAAAGGTCCAGTCTTTAACAGCACCTAGGGTTTTTCTCCCACATTCAGCTATTTCAGGTTTTCTCTCCTTCTTCCTCGTCCTTTTATTGCAGTCTCGGTGATTATCTTCTGCTACGTTGATTTTTATAAATATTGTGTTTATTCAATAGTTATTGCTGTATAATCAATCTGCTTGTTGTAATTTTTTGTAATTTTTCCTGTCTGTGTTGCGCGTTGAGAATTTGGTGGCCTAATTTTTGGTGTTTTTTTTTTTCTTTTTTGGCTGTCGTTTAATTGCAAGAAAAAGTAGGAATTTCCGTTTTTTTTAGGTGTGTTGGTGGAGTTTGGTGTTCGTGTATATTTGTGTAGAAATTCTGCTGTTTGTTGTTGCTTCAGCCTCGGTTGAGATTGGTAATGTTGTTAGTTTTGACCCACTTGCACTGTTAGGTGTGTTCTTCGAGAGAGTGATTCAAGATGTCCAGGGTGTATGTTGGAAATCTGGACCCCCGGGTCACTGAGCGCGAGCTAGAAGATGAATTTCGCGTGTTTGGAGTTATCAGAAGGTAATATCTTGGAGTAGCTATTGTCAGATTAATGTAAATAACCTCGCAGAACAAATTAACGTTATATGAATATATTAAAGGAAGGAATGAGAATCTCAGTGGAAAGGTTTTGGGACGTTGCGACATGTTTCTTGTTGATTTGGTTTCTGTGTGTATGTGTTGTCTGCATCTAGTTCCATTTAGGCTTTTGATGATACATTCTTTCGTCTCCTTATTTTTCTCTTGATCAAACTCTGGGTTCCTTTTTATTCTTTGACCATCTCTTTTGCGTATTTTTGTGCAAAATCTTTTAGCAAAATTTTCATATATCAGTTTCGTATACATTTCAATAATCAATGGATAGCATTGAGTGACACATCCCCATCAGTTGAGAAAAAGTATACCAGCTTCTTTATAAGTTACAAACATAGATTGTGAACATGTTAGACTCACATAATTACTCACACACCTTGAAGAATTTATATCTTTTATCAGTTGATGAACTCTTCTCTGAGTCTGTATTTAATTGCTTGCAGTGTTTGGGTTGCCAGAAGGCCCCCGGGTTATGCTTTCATTGATTTTGATGACCGAAGAGATGCACAAGATGCCATCAGGGAACTTGATGGTGAGCTGTTAATTATTATGAGCTTTCTTTATGTTTTTTGCGTTTCAACAAGTTTTAGGATTTTTAACTTTTATTTTACGCCTGATATGTTGGCTTTGTTCCTTTGCTCTTTTTATTTCTGTGGTTAAGATGCCTCTTTGGGATTTACTCATGCAAGTTGAAGATTGTAACATTCTTTTCCATCAGCCCCCTTTTTAATTTGTAAAACATTTTCTTCTTTTAGTTTTTACTTTCTATGACAAAGTGCTCCTTTAATAGGATTTCGTCGTGATGTTGCCTGAATGATGATATTGCTGGACTTATGACCTTTTTTCCCCCTTGGATCAGGTAAGAATGGCTGGAGAGTTGAGATGTCCCACAACTCTAGAGGTGGGGGTGGCGGAGGCCGTGGTGGTGGCCGTGGTGGGCGTTCTGGTTCTGATTTAAAATGCTATGAATGTGGTGAGCCTGGTCATTTTGCTCGTGAGTGCCGGTCAAGGGGAGGCTCTGGAAGACGTCGCAGCCGCACCCCACCTAGATATCGCCGTAGCCCTAGTTACGGGCGAAGGTAATGTTTTGTGGCAAGAGGATGACCATTCTGTTTGTATTACTTGAATATATGAAAATTGTTTATATATTACTCGAGTATATATAACTCTCCTGGATGATTCGTACGATCTACTTGATGTTGTCACAGGAGTTATAGTCCTCGTGGTCGATCCCCCCGACGTAGGAGCTTGTCACCCAGAGGTCGTAGCTTCAGCAGGTCACCATATCGTGGCAGAGATGAGGTGCCATATGCTAACGGGTTAAGTCCTTTTTTTTTTAACAAAAAGTCTAGTTCTCTTTTTGTTTTCTTGAACTTGCTTGTCATTTTAGCATTACAAATCATTTGAGGATGAGATGTAGTTTCTTTCATTCCTTTTAATATGATTTCGGCGTGGATATGTAATTTTAGCAACCATGAAGGTAGTTAGCAAATTCAATTTTTATTTAATAAACACGAGTCCTTAAAATTTGAATGATATCATAGTTAAGGGATGTGTGGTGAGATGAGAACTTATTTGTGTGGTGATATCTTATGAAAAAAATCCATTAATATGTGTGTGAATGCTTTGTGGTTGTCAAACCTATGCACTCAACTTATTACATTTGTGTCTGTTATGCAGAAATGGCATTAGGGACAGACGCAGGAGCAGGAGCTGAACTTGGATATAAATCACTATTACTTTTGAATCTACGAAGAAGTTTTACGAATTGTGTCTTATCTGTGCTTGGACTTAGTTTCGCCTATGTGTAAGTGGGGTGACGCCTCAGCCTCGACTCGTGGATTTGGTTGTGTCTTTACTACTTCAGTAGTAAGTTAGTAATTTATCTCTACTTGCCATCTCGCTTTATTAACATATGAACCGATCTTATCATAATGCTTATGAATATTGTTTTCATACATATATTCTACTACAACTTATCAATAGAACATTGCTAAAGCGCTATGATTTTGTTTTTGTGTCGAGGTATCTTCATGCTACTGCTTCATTGGTTTTGTACATCTGCACTTGTGTTTCGACCTTCACTGCCTCCCTGTGGGATCTTCAATTTGAAAGATTGTGGATCCCAATTGGCTTCACTGCTAGATGCTTCTTTTGAGATGCGCCTCTCTCCTCAAATAGTTATTTTGATTAGATTAATGATGAAGCGACTCTTCTCACTCTTCTGGCAGATAGATAGTCCATCACATGGAAGTACCGATGACCTGTTCCTCGACTCCCCCTACATATGTTTTTCTCAAACCGGTTTCAGGCCATCTTTTCTTGTGAGTTGCAAGTTTTGGAATGGAAGTTTGGTCTAAGGTGCTGAAAGCTGTTAGGTTGCATGTGGCATCACACGGTTGCATCTGCACTGCGCGATTATTCTTCATTAAAATGAATCTATGTCTTGATTTGGTTCGGTTCTTTTCAATGCTTCAGTCCAAACCCTGTTTGCCAATCTCTTTATTTTTTTTACTTTCAATCTTCCAAAATCCACATCTCCATTTCTCGACTTAACTATGAAGTCCCTTTGATGTCAGGCGAGATGTGCATTGCCATTTTGGGTGTTTTTATTGTAACTGAGTCGACCTGTTTGGTATGGGTTAGGGTTTTCTCTAGATCTCCAAAAACTATAATATCCTTGAGCCTTTGTTGGGTGTTGCCTTGGATGTACAAGCTTCATTCCCTCCCATCAAGAAAAGCATTTGAATGGGTCTGTTGTGACTTACGCCCTTCGTTGTGGTTTCTCGCTTCACTTTTGGGATCAATTACTGGTTATTTCCTGTTCTGTCTCTGATAGCGAGAAGATGTGTTACTTAAATTTGGTTCGGCACACTTGCATTGTCTGGCTATCTTCGAAGTTGCTTTATCAGCAGTTCCGAGCTTGTGCATTTGTAGAAATTGTTTATTTTTGTCGAGTTAAAGAAGTTATAACTGATGGTTAAATGCAAAAGTAAGCACTATGAATATACATTTGTGCCTGATTCTATGCTTGTTTTCTGCTCTAGTCTCGATATGTTCTGAAATTCAGAGTAATTTGATCATAGTACTAGTTGTGCTAATGGTAGATCGTTCATTGAGGTTGAGAACCTACACATTTTACTCTTAGACTGTCTTTGTGATGATTTCTCCAATATCACCTTGAGTAACATATTCATTAGATATGTATGAGGTCGAACTTAATCTGTAAAGATATCGAATTTATTAGGTTGAAAGCTGCAGATGTTTAGATGATGGTTCTTACTTCTGCGTTTTGGGCATGGGGGTTGTATAGCTGTTGGGGAAATAGATGTTTACCAGAAACAGGTTGTGCTGAGATTGTGATGCTAGGGTTGAGACAAATGCGTTGGTGCTGTAAATGGTGGAAAGCTACGGGTCGAAAATAATGGCTTTTAGGTGTTCTGTTTCTCCTGTCGTAAACCTCCAACCTCAAGGTCATGTGATTAGTTCTAAGCATTTCTGTTACATTGAAAAGGTTGATCTAGTTTCAGTGCCTTGGTAGTATTCTCGACACCCTTAACAGTTTCACACATATTTGAGATCCGAACGGGGTGGCTAGAGAATACCCCCCTCCATCCTTACGCAATGGGCGTGTAGTTTTGGTTCGAACTTGGTTTGGTTAAATCTAATCAATTTGTTGAGCAAATTACTTATTACGAAGTGATTGGACACTTATTTAATATATAGATAGTGATTCAAAGTGTCTAATAAAAATATTTTAAATAATTATATGTGATATAATTTTATTTTATATATGGTTTCAAGTAAATCTTAAGGAATAAAATAAGACAATAGATTTTACTTTGCAACTATTTTATTAATATTTTTACAATTATTTTCCAAAATATAAATTATGTTTTTTTTTTAATTTGTAAAAATTGTCTAACATGTACATTGTGTAGTTTATGTATAAAAAGATAAATTATATTTAACTAACTTAGAAGGACGAATTAATTAAATTTTAAATTGTTTTAAAGCTAGAAATGCTTACCATAGAAAGTATTAGGTGGTTTAACTTGTAGCTATATGGTAGTTTATTTTTGTATTAGATTACTCGGGAAAAAAAAATACATCTCAAATTCTCAATCGTGTCTGACAATAATTTTTTTTGGTACTAAAAAAGTGGTGTTTGGCCCATTGCACCCAAATGGTAACTCTAGCATGGCCCAAATGAAGATAATCACAAAAAATAGCGTAGTTTTATGATTGGGTGTTATGTTATGTTAATTTAATCGAAAATCTTATGTTTAAATTTATATGAACACGTTTTTATTGATATCACACCCAAGTGGTCGACTCTTTCGAGTCCAAATAAATGAAATATAAAATAAAGAAAAAGAATTATAAGAAAAGGTGAAAAAAAGAGACTCATCTTGTTACTGGATCCGTCCGCATATTTTCGAAACTCACAAAAGTTATAAATATATGATATATATACATAAAATAGTTTAATCTTTATCACGTGCCTTCAACATGCATTAACGGGTATGGCGCCAAAATCATCGGTTAGCCTCTAAAACAATCCTTTCTTACACGTGCGCGTCATGCCCAAATAGTTGACAAATAACATTAAACATTAAAACTATTTTTCCCACGTCCAAAGTTTGTGTGAAGCTCTTGTCCAATGATACCACTTTGTCCTGTCTTCGTCATGAGATGCATGTTTTTCAACGTTAAAACACCTAAGTTCTGCGTCAGAAAGCCATCCTGCAGCTAACAATATAATCGAGTCCAATGTCGATTTATCCATATTTTTAAAAATATTATTCTATCATATTGTGTTATGTCGGACATTTACGTCTGTTACTTCATATATGAAAATTTTAAAATAAAAATTTGTGTCATGGTATCCTGTCGCGTGGCCGTATCATCTTGTTTGTACCCGTACATTATAGGTAGTGTGGAAAATTCTATCCCAAGTTTGATTCGGTCAAATTGGTATAACCAGGAGGTGAATGCTTTACACTTACCATGTGGTTGGTGAAAATTTTAGGAAGAGTGACAAATCAAATGATATGTGTAATACACTTGCCATTTTAATTAGTGGGGTTCGATCGAATCGAGTTTAGGGTAAAATTTTTATAGGTTGATCCAATTATCGGGCAATTTGTAATGTATAAATATTTTACGAGTGCAAGTAAAAAGGCATATTATATAATCCAAGTCGGGAAATGATAATAGTTTTATAAATAAAATTTGAAAATATTAGAAATTATTAGAAGTAATGAACGTTAGAATTAATTTTTTAGTTATAGTTGGTGTGAAGTAGTTTTCTATATTTGACACAATGATACTTAACATTAAAATGTCAATAGTATTTCCTTGAAGCTATGGGAAAATTTTCTCTTATTTTGGACTTATGGTTAAGCTGGTGGGAAGTGATTCTCTTGATTTAATATTTATCATCAAATTATACTTTTTGAATTTTCTTGAAGCAACCTCGAGGATTTCCTCATAGGGTTTTATGCTGGCGTCAAGTGATTATTTTTATTTTTATACTTCCATTAAAAACTTTGTAAAATTCCGTAAGCAATTTGAAGAATTATCCTAATGTGATTGTGTGGCCTAAGATATGATACAATAGCATATTCGGCCATACAATCTTTTTTCTTAAATATTTTACTTGAGAAATGTTAGATAAGTTGTATGATACAAATATTTGACCTGACATAATATGATACAATAAAATAATATTTTTATAAGTGTTGAAGCATTAACTCTTAATTCAACTGAGTTACGTAACAAAATTATAAGTTTTGTTCAAGCAATTTAGATAAAATCTTGCGCGTAAAAAGGGTTTTAGTCGGTCAAAATGCCCAATTTCCAATCCTATTCGAATTAAATGGCAACTAATATTACGTATTAACAACCTAACATTTGGAACAAACCGCAAAGAAAATAAATAAATGTCCCCACGAAGAAGAAAGAGTGCATTTTGTGCCAATTTTCCATGTTTAATTAATGGAAAACCTAATAGATAAATGTTGTCATTAATGAAGAAACCGAAAAAGTTGAATTTTGGTTGTTGCCTCGATGACGAATACTCGAAATTTGTGATGCTTATCAATGTGCTTAGTCATAAATAATTATATTAATAGAGATGGATGTTAGTTAAACAATATTATCATAAATTATTAATTCAATAGAGTAAAGTGCAATATGTATTTTTTTTAAACACAACAAAAATAGTTAGAGAAAGATTCGAACTTATAATCATTGCAATGAAAAAAAAGAAAAAACTCTTAACCACGTAGACTAACAGTTGTCACCGCATTATATATACCAGATAGACCCATATACTTTTTGTAGAGGATCATTGCTGATTCTCAATTAATTCAACAAGACTCGAGCCTGAACTAATTCAGTGAAACTCGACCTGAATGAGACCCGAATCTACAACTTATTTATCCGTAAGTGCAGATGTTTATCACTAAACATGTGTATATTTCTGCAGCCTCTTATACCTGTTTTAATTACCACAAACCATCTAAAATTATGTGAAAGTTCTTGAATAAATTTAATTTTGTCCATGCAAAATCATAATTTGAATAATAACTTTTAAAATGGTTAGAAATTTTGTATCTCAAAATTATTTCTTCAAGTGCACTTAATTCCCATAAAGCAAAAGCAAAAGCAAATTAATTTATTATATGAATAGGAAACGAAAACATTGTACAACCTCAAGATTACTAATTTGATTTGGCCAATTAAATGCACTTTATTTAATGAAATACATGTACTCTTGTCATTCATCTTCACTCTCTCCCTCCCTCTCTCAAAATCTCTCTCTCAATCTCTCTCAGTCTCTCTCTCACAGTATCTCTCTCTCACTACAGTTTCCATTACTGCATGAATAAATAACTGAATCACCAGCTGTTTTTCATATTCCATTTTACAGCTATCCAAGAACTGAACTTTTGATTTCGAGTCAAACCAAAATAAGGCTCCATTTCCATTCTAAATTCATGGAGTTTGGCAAGTTCTTCACTTCCCAATCCGTTTTTCATTCGCAATGATTGCTCAAACGTGTCTTGAAATAATGGGTTCAAGAAATTGTATGGGAATCGCATACTGAGTTCCACATTTCATCATTTTCTCTCTGGTTTATCCGTCGTGCAAGAATGGAGTTCAAGAAAGAGAAACGAGTCAGGTATATAAGTCCTTCTTTCTTCTCATTCCGCTGTTAAATTCCCAATTCAGAACCTTTTCCTCAGTAAAAATGCGATCTTTACAGGTTTCACAGCGAGGAGAAACAGAAAAATGGGGCTAAAACCCACGAAAAGCAACTTCCCGTGTACAAGAAAGCTTCATCCGCTTCACGGAAACCCGAAGGTTCCTTATATTCAGACAAAGTTCCCAAGTTCGGAAGGTCTAAGGTTTTCCCCGAAGGCCGGGAGCCGGAGCAGAAACGAATACTGGATCCTGGAAGTGAAATTGTGCTGAAATGGAACAGAATTTTCTTGTTTTCATGTCTGGTGTCTCTGTTTGTTGACCCTTTGTTTTTCTACCTGCCTTCGGTGTCGAATTACGCCAAGTCGTCGTGTATGCATATGGACTTGAAGTTGGGGATCATCGTGACATGTTTTCGGACGCTGGCCGATGTGTTTTATCTGTTGCATATA
This sequence comes from Lippia alba, assembly GCA_037834125.1. Lineage (NCBI taxonomy): Eukaryota > Viridiplantae > Streptophyta > Magnoliopsida > Lamiales > Verbenaceae > Lippia > Lippia alba. Next base: position 2,540,618 of record JBBMKE010000002.1, on the reverse strand, counting down.
GTCATCAAGTTCAGGACAGCTTATGTTGCTCCGAGCTCGAGGGTGTTCGGGAAAGGTGAACTTGTTATGGATCTTAATAAGATTGCGGAAAGGTACTTGAAGTCTGAGTTCTTCATGGATGTGATTGCAGCACTTCCTCTTCCTCAGGTAAGCTGAGATTAATCTGCAGAAGTTGAAGCAATTCTTTGTAAAATTTGATTTGAACAATGTGTTAATATTATCTGTGAAAAGAGATTGATTTGATTTGTGGGGTGTTAGTGAGGGATTCTGTTAAGATAGTAGACAGGCTTGTGAAACAATCTTCTATTGATTACAAATAAGCCCCTGAAGTTTGTCTTAATTACAAAAAACCCTTCTTTCTGTTGAGAGTGCCCGAGTTACGATTGATTACTTCTGACCTTAACAGATGAAGGAGTTTCTCTAGTAACTGGAGCAACCTTGTTCGACGGAAACAAACCTCAAGGGTGGTAATTGTAATTTTCGATTTGAGAGAAGCTTTTTAATTTATGTTGCGGTAATTGGATACAACCTCAGGTGTGATTATTATCTTAATTATCAGTCCTAGTTGTAAATTAAGCTTAACATGGGATGTAATATTATTCGACTTTGAGTTTGAGTCAACTAATCAAATAGAAAACTTCGAGTTGTTTTCCGTAATTTTGGATGGCCTCTGTTGGTATCACATATTACCTTAATCTATTTTTCAGATCGTAATCTGGTCAATATTGCCTGCGATCCGAAGCTCCCATGCTGATCATACCAACAATGCCATTGTACTGATAGTCTTGCTTCAGTATATCCCGAGATTATACCTGATATTCCCATTGAGTTCTCAAATCATCAAAGCCACTGGAGTTGTTACCAAGACAGCGTGGGCGGGAGCTGCATACAATCTTCTGCTGTACATGTTAGCAAGTCATGTAATGCCCTTTTGACATTATTGCACTTCTTTTTGTTGGGTTCGGAAATGATTTCTCTATGTTTTATTCAGGTACTGGGAGCTTCATGGTACCTGCTGTCGATTGAGAGACATGCAACATGTTGGAAATCAGCTTGCCGGAGTGAATTTAACAACAACAGTGCAAAATGCTCCCTCAGTTTTCTTGATTGTGGTACTTTGACTCGTAGCGAGAGACAAAATTGGGAAAATGGGACGCTTGTGTTTAGGACATGCAATCCTGATGATACTACCTATTTTAATTATGGGATATTTGGAAATGCTGTTGCCAAGAATGTCGTCTCGTCTAATTTTCTGGAGAAGTACTTCTACTGTTTATGGTGGGGTTTACAAAACTTGAGGTATGTGACTAATAATGTTTGAAGATTTTCTCCACGACGCGTGATGTTTTTCATACAGAATTGAGGTAATTACGGAGACATTTAACAAGGTTTGGCCCCATTACACGAGCTTCTAAAATTTGAAAAGTTAAACGAACCTCCTCTAAGTTATACAATGATATTTTGCATAACAGATGCTATTATATTCATGAATTTACGCTCGAAGTATCAATCAGTAATAATTTTTAAGGCCAAAGTTGTGTATCCACATTAAAATATGTTATAAAATTCATAGATCCATATGAAATGTAAATGTTTTGACAGGGGAAGTTTGTGTAATTATATCAAACCTTGGGGTATGCAGGTGTAATTTCTGTCAAGAATTTTTAGTTGATATGATTCGTTTTCTGTACAGTTCTTATGGGCAACCGTTGTCGACGAGCACATTTATTGGTGAAACTTTGTTCGCCATACTGATTGCGATTATGGGGCTTGTCCTGTTTGCTCATTTGATTGGAAATATGCAGGTCTTGTGAGAATTTGGTATTTTTTCTTTAATTGAAAAAGTTTTTTCAAGTAAGATTTCTTCTCAAACTTTGGATCTCTGAATGCAGACTTATCTGTCATCTATAACTGTGAGGCTTGAGGAGTGGAGACTTAAGAGACGAGACACAGAGGAATGGATGAGGCATCGGCAGCTCCCAGAAGATCTACAACAACGTGTGAGGCGTTTTGCACAGTACAAATGGCTAACAACAAGAGGAGTTGATGAAGAGTCCCTCCTTCGTGCCTTGCCTACAGATCTACGTCGCGACATTCAACGCCACCTTTGCTTAGACCTCGTTCGCCGTGTAAGATTTCTATTTTGATGATAACATCTATGATACTTTGTGAATGCCATATTTTTCTCTTAACACTTGTCAATATATTATTTATCTTCATTAGTGTAATAGCATGTGTTAGCCGAACCTCGGCTTACCTCAGGGTATATTGATGTAATTATCGCTAAATATCTCTGGCTTGGTGTATCTACTTCAGGTCCCCTTCTTCTCACAGATGGATGATCAACTTCTCGACGCCATATGCGAGCGTCTCGTATCTTCCTTGAGCACTCAAGGCACTTACATTGTTCGTGAAGGTGATCCGGTCACCGAGATGCTTTTCATAATAAGGGGTACCCTAGAAAGCTCCACCACAAACGGGGGCCGAACGGGGTTTTTCAACTCGACAACATTAAGGCCCGGCGATTTTTGTGGCGAAGAGCTTCTCGCATGGGCTCTGCTTCCGAGATCAACCCTGAATCTACCCTGCTCAACAAGAACAGTAAAATCGCTTGGTGAAGTGGAAGCATTTGTGTTAAGAGCCGAAGACCTCAAATTTGTGGCCAATCAATTCAGAAGGCTTCACAGCAAGAAATTGCAGCACACTTTCAGATACTATTCCCACCATTGGAGGACTTGGGCCGCATGCTTCATTCAGGCGGCGTGGAGAAGACACAAGAAGAGAAGTACGGCGAAGAGCTTGAGCATGAAAGAGTCGTTTAATTATTCGTCTGAGGAGCAGTTGCCTTACGACGAAAATGATGATAAAGAGGAGGTTTTGGGGAGTAGGAATCCTACCTGTGTAGTGAAACAGAACTTCGGAGTGACTATATTGGCTTCGAGATTTGCTGCTAATACGAGGCGGGGCGCGAAAAAGACAAAAAACGTCGATGAACTGCCGAAGCTGCAGAAGCCAGAGGAGCCAGATTTCTCAGCTGATCCTGATGAAGATTAGTTCTAACATTAATGGTGTCAACAAATATTACTTGTACATGTTCAAAATTAGGAGTGAAGATTTACGTAATTGCATGAAACACAGAAGGGATAAACATGGAATAGAAGTATTAAGCTATTCCATGAATGTTAATCTTGTTGTGGGGGTACTTTATCCATGTGAAATAAAATAAAATGTAATAAATATATGGTTAAATTTTGATAAATATAAGATATGGATATATTTGTTATAAATTTATGCATTTTTAGTACTCATTACACTATATATAACATATTTAGTGTCATAACTATTTAAAGACCTGTCGATATTGGTCAGAACCTCATAGAATTAGTAACTCACAAATATTAAAAGTGTGTCATTGTATTATATATAAGTTTCTTCCTCTGACTCAAATCCTGTAACCTTAAGTATATGGAGTAGATGGTCATTAATTAGTATTGCTGATGACTAAGTTTTACTTAAAACGAATTAATTTTGTTTTCTTACCCTTGTATATATTACTTTCGTGCTATTTACTTCTGGTAATTCCATTTCCGTTGATCTCAATTTCATAATGCAGACAAACAAACGGGTGTCTGGTCCCGTTGCACCTCAAGTTCGCAGTTCGCGTAAAGCAGATAAAGACCAAGTCACCGTTGCAACTGATGCGGATCACAGTAGTGAGAGGTTGGAGGATGAAATGATGATAAAGGTATTTTACTTTTGTTATATATTTTTGGTTTTTTGCTTTTTGAATTCCTATGGTTTAATACCATATGAAAGGTCTAAAGGTGGTGTCCTTCAATTTATTTGCTGAGTTGTATAAAAATTAGGGATATTACACGGACATACCTTGAGGTTTGGACTAATTACACAAACTTCCCCGGGGTTTTATATTAATCGGTTCTTCACACCTCTCTTCTGTAGGACAATTTTCACTTTACAGTTCTAGTATTTGAAACTTCTACATACTTCTATATTTCAGATCCCTAGAAGCTAAGGTTACAATAGTGCACTCGTGCTACGAAAATCTTTAAAGAAAACTATGATTCAACTCCAGTTTCTTCAATAAATCATGCATTTCAACATACAGATGTAACGATTCATGCGTGTTGTGTTCATATCTCTATTCTTTTGTTGTAAGTGATACAGGATATATAGAGGTGATTTGTTTATAAATTATAATGTTTTGTACGTGTTTCGAGTTCGTCATATAGTTGTGGTTCATTCTTTTATTATTCATGAAACAGGAAACTGTGATTTCCTCTCTTTTACAACAAATCACAAATTGGCTTGGCGTTGTCAAATAAAGGTTAAAAAAGAGTATTATATAGGGTACACGGTAGTGAAGTTATAGGCTATTCGCCAATCTCTCTCAAACGTAGGGATGGGAAGATCAGTCATTTTACTTTTCAAGTATTGCACATCGAATAATCAAATATGTGGAATTTAATATATAATAGTTTAACAATTATCCTCTTAACAACTAATTTTTTTTAGGTATGTAAGATTAAACACATTATTATATTTAATTATTATGGTATCAGGGGTGAATAAGGTCAAACATATTATTTATCATGGTATCAAAACAGATGTTTCGATTCCGACAATGTTCACGCTCCAATCTATCCCGCATCCCTTCGCTTTGAGCTTTTAAAAATGAGTAAAATCAAACTTATTATTAATCAATAGGATGTATGCAACACTATCCATATTTGGTTCATGCTTCAGAAACTGTTCTTACATCTTACTTATTTCTCATCATTTTTTGATGTCAAGACTTTGAACTGGCCATCCACTATCACTGTGAAATGTGAAAGGACTACCAAAAGGTGGCTTGTGCGAGTAAAGATATTATATCATAAGTTGGTTGTACTTTTGATCCAGACAAATTAAATTCGTAATGATCCTCAAAGCAAAAGATAAGACTGATCACTGATGTGATCGACACTTTGTTTTTGTTTTTTCCTTGCAAAATTATGATTGATATGTTGAATAAACAAAGACATAAACAATCTTATACATTGAATAAGAGACATAAACAAAGACCCTTGATAAAGACTTTACTGGTTACAAAGCTCTCCTATTATCTTGGGATTTCAACATGGACATTTTTGGTTCACAATGGATAGATAGCGTGGAACCCAATTAATAACTAGTAATTTTCTTCCCATTTATCCGGTGTACAACAAAATAATAATTATTATTTAATTTTATTGAAGTTATAAATTTTTTATATTAATATATATTTTATAATTATTTTTAATATAATTATTAAATTATATAAATAAAATTTGCAATATTGTATTAATAAAACAATACTAAATATAGATTAAAAAATATGAGGAAAAAAAGATAGAATAAAATTTAAAAAGTTTATTAGAAAAAAAAAATTAAATTGAGGTAAGAGTAAAGAGGAGTTAGCATGTTTTTGAAGTGGAATTAATGACACACGGTAGCGGTGAAAAAAATAAATAACTAAATAAATAAGAAAAAAAATAAATAACTAAATAAATAAGAAAAAAAAAAGACTAAGCATGTATGATACTACATTTCTCTTTTTCACATAATATAATAGTATAGATATACGTAAATGTATTATTATTATTATTATTATTATCATTATTATTATAATACCTTGTAATTTCATTTTTCTCACTTTGTTTTAGTACGAAAATCCATTGGTATCCTACAAGTTTTACGTCTTTAGGTGTGAGGACAACAGGTTGTTAAGACAAATTGTAAACGCAAGTGCAAGTTGTCGAAATATCAATTGTAGCACAAGGGGTCGTGTCCCAAGGGAAGGATAAACTAAAATCAAATGTTTTTGTAGATTGGCTAATCTAGAGAGCGAACGATTTTGAAAGGAGTAATTAACTACTAAGACGCGAATTAAACAATAAACTAAAAATTAAACAACTAGATTAACTACTAAAGAGAAAACTTAACACGGAGGTAAACTTAAATGATTAAGCAAGCCGTGGGGATAATACGTTCGTGGAGCTTAGTTCAAGACTCAATGCTCAATAAATGCTTGTCTCTCACAATTCTAACCACTTAAATACATAAAAGCCTCTTTCAAGGTCGATTATGCGTACCTAATCTATAACCACGCCACTTTCGTGATCAAATGATATAAGGATTAGGCAAGAACAAGGTTAGTGTCATTAACTAATTAGCTACTCGGCGTGATTAATTAACGACTGAATTGCTCAAAACCAAGTTAAATGTCTTTAGACTTAGCTTTCAAGTGTGTAGGAAAACATGTCAAATTCACAAACAATCTTTCAATTAGAGGGTGAATTTAAGATCAAGCAAGAGTAGGCCACACTCAAGCTAGTTATACAAACCATTTTCCCAACATAAGAGATCAAGAGATTCATTGAAGCATTTTATCAAACAGCTAGCTTCCACTTAGTATCATCCCCCTAGCTCTAAAGTCTAGTCACTCATAATAGTATCAAAAACCAACATAGCATCATCAAAATAACTCAAATCAAACATATTCATTGAAATAAAGAAGTATTCAATCATTCAAATGCAAGGGATTCAACTATGATCAATCTCAGGTGCTATTTAGCTAGAATTTAACTAAGGAATACAACAAAGAACTAGATAAAAGCAAGATAAAAGGAAGAGAAGGTCTCAAACATCAAGGAATCTTCAAGTCTTCAAGTGTCACTCTTGCTCCTTGATCATCCTCCCAAAGCAGCTGAGAAGGCTCCCAAATTAGGTCTAGGAATGTGTGCTCTCAAAACACCCACGGATCCGCTTATATACTTAAGCTGAAAACGTGAAATGGGATTTTACCCGGCCGGGTAAAATGTAGCTTTAAAAACTCCCCGGCCGGGTAACTTAGAGAAGCGCGACAACAACTTATGCTCTTCTCCTCGGGCGGGCAAAATATGTGCATGGGATTCCCCGAGTCCCCGACTCGGGGAATCAGGCTATGAATTATAGTAGCTCCAATTGAAGTTGCCTGACCCGGGTAATTATCCTTTGTTAAATTACCCGGGCGGGTAAAAATACTCTTGAGCTCCAAAAGATGAATTCTTCATCATTTTGTCCCGGTTCTTCTCGTGCGGTAAATTGTACCTGAAACGAGCATAAAATCATAATAAGTGAACGGAATTGGATCGAAAACAACTAAGAATAAGCCTCAAAAGAGTGAAGATTCGAGGCTTATCACAGGTCTAAACACATTTTTTTATTCGAAGAATTTAATTCAGCCAAATAAATTCTTCCAACTATTCCAATCATATCTATTTTGACATTTAATGATAGATCTTGGTTTATGATCCTCATTTTCATGGGTGATATCATGCACTACGGAATTGTTAAGTGTGGATTTCGCTTTCATTTAGGCATTTATTTGTACATATTTTTATGTCGTTTTATGTACTTGTGGTTGTTATTTCCTCCATCTTAGGTACCACATACGTTGGAGTCGAAAAATGATAAAACGGAGCGAAATCAGACGTAATTATAGCGGTCTGGAAGGGCTAACGACTATTAGCCCTAAAGAGAAGGAAATAGACTAATGACCGTTAGTCAGTGTAGGGATGACTGGTATGAGTAACGGGCGTTAGCCCTTCTAATGCACAAACGGGCAAATGCCCGTTAGCGAGAGTAGGGATTAGGGGGGAGGGGGGATTCTAACAGCTGTTAGACCCCCCCTAAGCATGAAATTGGTAACGGATATTAGCCCGTCTTAGTAGTTGTTGATGCGCTTTTCATGTAACGGCCATTATGGAAAAAGTGTAACAGCCATTATGGAATAGAAAAATACGAATTTTCTTTTTTTGCCTTATATTCGAGAGTTGGTTCATGGGATCAATTCATTCTTTAACCTAATTTCGAGAGTTGCTCTTGGAGGTGCTTGGAAGCCACCACTGCATGCCTTACCTTTGGAATTGAAGATGGAAGCTAATTAATATCATTTTCTCTTACTCAGCCTTCCAATTTACTTTATTTGTCTTAAGTAGGTAATCTTTTTTCATTTCTAGTTAAGAACAATGTACTAAGCGTAGAGAATTATGCTTTGAATTTAATGAATATGAATGTGTTTTTGATCATTTCCTTATATCCCATGGTAGTATTCTAGCATATGAGTGACTAATTTCTTGGGGAAAATGAGGTGATGAAAAGTGTAGGCTAAGTGTTTGATGAAATGCCCAGAAGACTAGTTTTGATCTTTATGTTTGGAAAATGGTCTATTACTACAATCTTGAGTTTGGCCAACTTAATATTGATATAAAAACCACTTGTGAGTTGAAAGATTAATTAGTGGTTGGGTAAATTTTCCTAACACTTAATTACCACGTTTAAAGATATTTAAATTGATTTTGAGCTATTTTTCAATCAATTGACAATACCAAGCCGCTACTAATTGATTGTCGGAACCTTTTTGACTTAGTTCGAGTATTGAACTGATGATCATGAGAGCGACATCAATCTTGCCTGGATACGCGTTTTTGACTTCGCTTAAGCATAAAGTAGTGGTTGGATAGTAAAGATTATTCTAGTTGAGTCGGCATAAATCGTATACTTAGCTAACAACATCATTAGCCCCTAGCCTTCTTATATCCTTGAAATAATTTGACTTACTTGCTTACTTGAGCTTTTCTTTATCTCGTTTTAGTTGCTTGTTCATGATTAGTTGTTTAATTCTCTTGCTTAAGTGTCCTTACCTTTACTTGTTAGTGAACCTTAGTTTATATTTCATATTTGTAGTAGATAACTCTCATTTTAACTTTGTTCTCGTTCTATAGATAACAAATACACTTTGCAATTGATTTTAATTTCACTTGCGCTTTGGCTATTTTGTTAAAATTGCTCACCTAGTTCGAAATCTATACACATCTCAAGACTCCTTTCAAATTTGATACCTTACTTGGCCTTTAAAGCCTGAATGCAGTTAAACGAATACTTGAGGCCTCATAAATCGGAGTTGAGAGTGTGTTAGGGTTTAGAATTAGTGCGATAAGGTATAAGAAAATATTTCATCAGTTTTCATATCACTTCAATTCCACAACTTTCTTCAATGAAAATAATTAATTGAGGTTTCTTCATTTATCTCATCTTGTGTCTCTTCTGGGGTATTTTTTTTATTCAATATCTCTTCTATGCCATCTTCCTCATTTGGTGTATTGAAACACTCTTTTCTATATCGTGATCATTATTGATATTAGCCCCTTTTCATTACGAGGATTCTTATCCTTTTATCTAGGTGGTCTACCACGCTTCAGGTCTACCTTTATGAGCAACGTTTTTCTCGGATTAACCTTTTGGAATCTCAAATCCGAGTAGGAGCATTTTTTTTTCCACACGCACACCCAAGGGGAATTTGAACCCGGGACCTCGCCATTGAGAAAAAACCCATTAATCACTTAGACCAACCCATGTTGGCATCCGAGTAGGAGCATTAACAGCTGGTATATGTGATTTAGTTACTCGTTTTGTATCTGTAAAAACATATGGTATTTGATTTGCAATACTTTGCAAGCGTACAATATTTTGTACTTCCATTTTGCATTGTTTTGTGTGTGGATCAAAATGCAGCAATGATGACTCATACCATGTAATATCATTTTCCAGCTGTTCGGTTTTTTCCTCTAATGCTAGGAAAATATTTTCATCAAAATGACAATCAGCAAAACGTGTCCTAAACATATCACCCGCTTGAGGTTCAAGATATCTAATAATAGATGAACTTTCATATCCAAAATAAATTCCCAACCTCCTTTGAGATCCCATTTTACTACGTTGTGGTGGTGCTACAAGTACATATACTTGACAACCAAAATTTTTAGATAGAAAATATTTAATTCTTGACCATGTAAGTTGAAAATAAGAGTATTTATAATAAACACTTCTTATGGGAATTAATGTCTCTGCAAGTAAAATTGCATGTTCCCATACTGAATTTGGAAGTTTTGTTCTTATTGTTAATGGTCTAGCAATAAGTTGGAACGTTTAATCAGTGGTTTAGCTAAACTATTTTGTGTATCTACATGAGCAACATGATGCTCAATGGCAATCCAATTGCCATATAATAATCATTGAACTTTGGGATGTGAACTCACCGACATTATCCAATTTAACTTTCTTGACTATGTTAACAAGAAATTGTGCTCGTAACTTAATAATTTGAGCAAACAATCTTGCAAATGCCATATTACAAGTTGATAACAAACAAACATGTGATCATCTAATAGATACATTGATCAATATCATAAAATATTGAAATGGTCCACATGGTGTATGAATTGGTACACATATATTGAAGAAATAATTTTTAGAGCTATCTAAAAATATTATTAATCATTTTCATTATTTGGTAGATATTGTGATTTTAAAATTTTCTCTTGTATATTCCCTAAAATACTAATCATTTTAAGTTTTGAGGATGCTCTTATACATTATTGTAAGTTTTTAAAAATATTTTATAATTATTTTATAATATAAAGATAATATGTTTATATAAAAAACACACTTTGTGGATCCAATTAATTAGTGGAATTAATAGACTTTAATTAAAGATCATTTCTTAACAAATGTACTTTTATCTTTCTTTTTTCTTTTTCTAAATAAATCCTTTGTATTGAACCCACCACGAAGGGTGAAAACCGACACATAGAGACAAAAGCTTCACATCATTAAAAGTTAAAGGGTTAATTACAAATCCCCCGACCTTTGGCCCTTGGGGCGGATCGACCCTAACCTTTTTTTTTGGGTGATTTCCCCCCTAACCTTTGATAATTGTTACATTTTCCTCATTTTTAACGTTTTCGGCGGCATCTTTATGGAATATTCCGTTTAGTGTTACAGATTCACCCCTTTCCTTTGGCCTTTGGGGCAGATTGCCCCCTATACTTTTGATTTGTAGCAACTAAACGCTCTCGTAGCGGATTTTAGCTCAGAAAAGGTGAAAACGCGTAGAACATTGGCCCTACCCTGAGTTACAAAATCCTAAAATAACTTGGACGAATCGACCCAAGCTGAGCGCCACGATTCAAGGTTCGTGGACGCAACAACGAAACAGCTTACTCTCCAACCCTTTCAATTCTCATTTGTACAACTCCACAATCTAACTTGTTTATCAAAACACACCACCTAATTATATATTACGACATGTCCGATAGAATCTCGACTTCATAAACAAAGGGGGCTAAATAATAAAGCAACAAAAAAAGATTTTGTTTTTCAAACAATTACATAACAATCAAATGTTTCTCGATTTTTTCAAGCTTTGTTTCTCGATCTCCTCGATCTAATCCAAGTATTTACGCATACATGCATCTATGTCTTTCTCCAAAAAATAGTTGAGGAGAAGTAGTAGTTGTATTATATTGTTAAAGGTTAATGAAGTATTTCCATACTCAGCTTGGGTGCTCGATACGTCCGAGTTGTTTTAGGATTTTGTAACTCAGGGTAGGGTCAATGATCTACGCATTTTCACCTTTTTTGAGCTAAAATCCTCTACGAGAGCGTTTAGGAGCTAAAAATCAAAGTATAGGGGGCAATCTGCCCTAAAGGCCAAAGGAAGGGGGGAATTTGTAACACTGAACGGAATATTCCAAAAAGATTCCGCCGGAATCGTCGAAAATGGGCAAAATGTAACAATTATAAAAGGTTAGGGGGGAAATCGCCCAAAAAAAGGTTAGGGGGCAATCCGCCCTATCTCCCAAAGGACGGGGGTCTTTATAATTAACCCTTTTGTTTATCTATAAAAGTGGCAGGCCGCAGGCCTAATTGCCAAGTTCTCTTATTTAGGAATAATTTGTTTTTGTTGGAAACAAACCTTATTTTAGGTCCAATTACACATAAATAAGTTCCCCGAGTCTAGTCTAATTGTCTTTAAATTTCATAAGATTTCATAAGTTTGAATATAATGCAATCAAGTTTCTTCTCAATAATAAAATTCCATAAAATCTCCAATGTCAACTTACATTTTTTGTTCTTTTTCTATTTTGCACCCCCCCCCCCCCTTGTTATCCTTTTCTGTATTTTGTGTGTGCTCGTACGTTAAGAAAATGATACAAACTGTCTTGTCCATATAATCGTATCTGGGTCCATGCATCATATACCCTATTTGGAGTTTCGGATATTCTATCATTCACCTTGGAATCAAAACTCAATCAACATGTCCTTTCAAATACTTCTTTTTAACAATAACAAGAAAAAGAAGAGGAAAGGCATTATTTGTAATAAAGTTTAGTGGATTTACAAAAGAGGTGGAAAATAAAAGTGTACATGATTCAGTTCCAACTAGTAGAAAAGTGGCTGCTGTGTTAACTGGATCAGTTTCAAGTGCTATGCTGCTCCAATTTAGCAGCTGGAGAATACAATACCAGCAGCTCTTCAATGTTTCCTTTGGCACTCCAATTCCATAGCCAGTTTTCCCAAGCTTTGCTGGTATATCAAGCAGCCGCACCATCTCGTAATAACAATTCAAAACCTACAAGTGCTTCACACATACAACTCCATCAAGAAATTAAAATACACATTTACAGAAGAACACCACGGGAAGATTCAAGCATACTAGAGCATACCAAAACATGTCGACGTGTGTTTTCTTCTGGAGCCTATTTGTATATCCACTCGTTTGCACGGCCTCCAAACTCATCCATATCTATGAATATGCTTACTGCCTGCAGCAAACATGTACATAAAAAGTTATTACCAATGAAAGTTACGTCTTATCTGTTAAAACTTAATGCTGAGTCGCCGATAATGAACAAATCAATGTTGGGAGATAAAAAAAAATCAAAATATCATCACTTAATGAACAAAGACGACAAATTCTGCAACAATCTGTAGAGAATACTACCCAGAAAAGTATACAGTAATCAGGAACTATATGTCTGATAGAAATAGAATTCATTGAATTGTAAAACTAGTCTCCAAGTTTTCCATATCAAAATCCTCTAAATATTAACCATCGAAAACCTCCTTAAGATTTTATCTGGCCAAGAAGAAATATAATGCAGCTCACATTTATAAGCCACTTACGAGGTTCTGTCAAAAACTTATGAGGAATCAAGAGGTAAGAGTTCACCTTTCCTATCCGAGGCCGTTCTTTTGATTTCTGAAGACTGCTCCGGACATGTGAGACAGCTCCCCAACATTTCAAAGTGTTTGCCACATCATCAAGCCTCAAAATGTACTCTTCTTCAGTAAGTGGAAAAGATCTCTAGTGAAGTGCAATGAGA
>JBBMKE010000002.1:2514855-2527271 GCA_037834125.1 Lippia alba | reverse complement strand
AATAAATTTTTAAGTTTTATATTTTATTATAGATATTTTCAATATAAAATATGTATTTGTAGATTATTTTTTGTATTTTTTGAATTTATTTTTCTTTCCAATTATTAGGACGACTTTTGCACTAACCTCTGTTAGTAATTCTGTTAGTTTTTTAGGATTTGGGACTAAATATGTCAAAAAAACAAACGGATGGGATCATTAAAAAAGTGAGTATACGAAATTATAAAAATTTCAAAATTATTTAAGTAGTACACGAAATTTTTTAAAATTTAGGAGGGCCAAAATAAAATTTTTTTAAAAAATATAGGTGATAAACGAAAATTTTCAAAATTTAAGGGAGAAAACCGAAAATTTTCAAAGTTTCTGTAGCTCCGTCTCTGCACCAGGATCCATTTTAGACGGTCATTTTTAACTGGAGTGTTTCATTTCTCGATCTTGTTCTAAAGTTTTCCCAGAAGGCCGAGAGCATTGTGCTGAAATGGAACAGGATTTTCTTGTTTTCATGTTTGTTGATCCTCTGTTTTTCTATCTGCCTTCGGTTTCGAATTACGCCAAGTCTTCGTGTATGGACATGGACTTGAAATTGGGGATCATCATAACATGTTTCTGGATGTTGGCCGATGTGTTTTATCTGTTGCATATAATCATCAAGTTTAGGACAGTTTATGTTGCTCCAAGCTCAAGGGTGCTTGGGAAGGGTGAACTTGTTTTGGAGCTTAATAAGATTGCCAAAAGCCAAAAGGCAATTAAATATAGAATATTATTTTGTAAAAATTAAAATATTCATATTTAAAATTAAAGTATGAAAAAGAAAAAAAAAGTAAGTAAAAGTATTACAATCAATTTGAGTAAGTGAGAAGTGAAATCAAATTATAAATTTATATCAAAATAATCAATAAGTTTTTTTTTTACGGGTGGGTGTAAATAAAATTATTTTCAATTGGAAAAAAACGATTAATTATGACCCCTTTAACTAATCCTTAGTTGGTCATTAAACTAAAGTATTTAAGTAGGGAGACAAGATCTTCACACATCATCCTCAAGAAGTTGCATGAATATAGATATGATGACATGAATTAATTTTTTTAATTTATTACGTAATAAATATTAAATATAATATTGGATATAAATGTCTAACACGACATACTGCAATAGAAATAATATATTTAGAAGTGTCCTGAATCGTTGGCGTCTTTATATGCCAATCATTGATTTGTTAGGCTTGGCTGTTGTTAGGGATGGCTTTAATTTTATTGCTCACATGAGGCTATTGTTTATTTTTGGTTTTGTTGGGCATTTTGGGCTTCATTGCTTACTTATCTGTGGATCATGCTACCATATTCGTATATTTGGACAATTGGATTGATTAATATATGAGGGCATTCTGTTAAAACGTCACAGTTCACTGGCGAGTTTTCATTAAAAAAAAAGTAGAGAGACAAGAGGCAGTCCTTCAGTTCACTACCTACTAAACTTAACATGGGCCAGCATGAACAAGAGGCCCATTAGGAAAAGTACTGTAAGCTGAAAATGAGACTAAATTAAAAATCGGGATAAAACATCTTAACTATGCCTATTTTGACATTTTGTTATCCAAATTTATTTTTGTTGTAAACCATCATTTTATTTACACGATATTATTACAAATTTGTCATCCCGATCTAATTTTAAGTGGTTTTTTGAATTTTAGATGATTTTATGGTTCCTGAATACCCCATGTACATGCAATATGCACATATTTTTAATAAAATTACATTAATTTTTTCACTATTTCGGTCATTTTTTAAAACTTAATATGATAGAAACAATCACAACTCTTATTTCTCATTCTTCTTCAATCTCGTGACATCTTAAAAAGATATATGTAATTATAAATTATTTAATTGTATATATTCTTATTTTAGGAAAGAAATCATCTAATTGAATACATTATAGCCATTTCACTTCTGCAGATTGTGGTCCGTAACCTTTTATTTTATCAAATTAACCTTGTTCAATAGATATAATAGATTGATAAATATAAAAAATAAATTAACTAAATAATTTCTTACTCATCCGTTTTGAGGGGGAAAAATGATGAGGAATGAAGAAAGAATTAAAAGAGTTGAATAACAAAGCAAATCATTTTAAAAAGATACGGATGTGTCAAATAGTTTCAACACACAAAATGCAGATTTATCAAATAATTTCAAAAATCATAAGGATTATTGCATTTATCAGTCTTGAGAAAATAAAACTTGACAGATTTTCAGTCCTAATTTAGCAACTATGGAACTCAAATTTATTAGATAATGACTAAAATAATAGAAAGACTAATTTACTCATATTAGAAAAAACGTGAAAATCACGTGTGGAGTACTTAGGTATTGAAAACCACTTAAATTTTGATAAAGGATGACAATTTTGTAAAAATGAGACGATAGTTTTGTAAAAATTATGTAGATGGAATGTTAGTTTGCAACGAAAATAATTCAGACAATAAAATGTAAAAACGAACATAGTTCAGATGATAAAAAATATTTATCGTTTAAAACTCTGGGAAAAGCTAGGGACTAAATTGAAAAGGATCTAATCTTGTGGGACAATATATGCAATTTGACCTGCACATTCCTACTTACTTCTCCATGATATAGTTTTATGGGCTACTCCCAATATCCAGGCTTGAACTATTTTATTTATAGTACCATCAAACATTAATTCAAAAATACATATTATATGTTATTATTTTCATATCAAAATATTGCAAATTGTAATAATCAAAATATGTGCAGACACCATTATCCGTGCAGTTGAATGAGAGTACCCGCCATTAATGAGCAATGAGAATTATTATGTTAAAGACAGTTGTTCATCTTTAAAGAACACTACTCTTGCAGGGGATTTCTCAGCCTTTTTGGCAGTTGAGAATTTATGTCTCTTTAGCAAAGTTGTGGCTAAAACGAGCTACTTCCGACCCTCTTATTCTCATAATAATGCCTTTCTTCACTTGTATATGCTGTTGCTTTCCCATGTTAGATGCTCCAACAAGGTCATAATTAATGAATAATTCACCTCGAGAAAAACACACATCAATGCACCATAAAGAAGAGGTAGCCGGTTTAAATACAGACTCCCGATTGAAGCAACAGGGTTCAGTGGAACGAGACAATAGATCACTTAAACGGGATTGCAACGGGGCTCAGTGGGACGAGACGAGACAATAGATCACTTAAATGGGATCGAGAGTTTTGAAGCAATTGGGTTAAAATGATCGCTTAAACGGGATCAAGAGTTTTGAAGCAATTGGGTTAAAATAGTTGTATCATATTGTGTCTCTGCAGTATTCAAACTCCGCAAAAGAGAATTAGAGGCGAAAATCAAGATTTTTTTTTTTGACGGTAAAATCAAGATTTTTTATTTAGAGAAACCGGAACAAGATTCCGAATGTGGGCATGTGGAACAATCCAAAAGGAACATGAACCACTTGTCCAAATTGACCTCAAACAAGGTTCTCCTTTTAGCAAAAGCCTCAAGAATATCAAAAAAACATGATATTCATCCAAGATGCCAACAATTCTGCCGGTGGGATGTCAAACTCAAAGGATGGTTCCTTGTCAATATTGACAAAATTATTCTAGTAATGTATGGACCATACATGCAACCCTAGTCGATATAACAAAATCTCAAAAAGAACCCACTAAAATATTTCCTGGACCCTTAATTCACTCACTCAAGCTCCCCCTGCCGACACTAAAATTCAAGAATCAAGATTATAATTTATGTATATGAACATATATAAGTTGAAACAGTATATAATCCAAGAAGTGTAACTTTCATTGAGATAATGTTGAACCATGTACAGTACAGGGTGAATATGAAGCATCATAAAACACACACTATGATGAATTTTCTGTCATCCTATCTAAAAAACCCGCGAACCGGATTTTATTAAAAAATAATGAAAATAAATGCTGTAATGGCGTGTGGAGAAGGGGAAAGGAAAAATCTTATTGCAAATGTTGCATTAGCTAATTTGCTCTCCTATCAAATCAAGACCGACGACGACGAAGGTGAGCCCTTGAAAGAGCAGGAAGTAAAAATGAAGTCCGTGAGCTGCCAAGAGGCTTCTAACCGAAGCTGTCAGCAGCAGCAAAGCAAGAGCCAGTTCTTTTCTGTAAATCTTATTGGTCTTCTTGACCGGTTCGGGTTTTTGAATTTGATCCTTCAATAGACTTAGATCAGAAAGATCATTTTCTGAAGCACCTCGGTTAATCTGTGGTTGGTTCAATGCCATCACATCTTTGTCGGCAAATGCCAGCAAATCAGATTCCGAGGCCCGGCCTGCCTTTTTGGTGACTATCCACTCATACGAGCTGCCTAGTTGGAATAGGCCCGAGATCATGGCATTGAATTTAGTGACTGACATTGTGTTTTCGAAAAGAAGGTATGGAGCAATGAAGGGAATGGATTTAGGAGACGGGAGCACGTTGAGGAATGTCATGAGGATTGGGATGAAGCAGATTACCCACATTGGGAGCTCGGCTTCAGGGATGAACATGGTTAGAGGGAGAACTATGCAGAATAATGTGAAGGAATAGAATGGGAGTATGAGTTTTCGGAGTAAAAAGAATAGGAATATCAAGTTGGCTTTCTTCCATATGGATATCTGCAAAAGAATTTATCACCACATGATAAATAATGTTCAGTAAGTAGAAACTAAAGTGTTTAATGCTTTTCCTAAGTTGAAAGAGCAAAAATGAAGCATTTTATTTTACCAATTCCGGTTAAAGTTAAGTGAAACTAAGCTAGAAGCTAAAAGTAGCAATGAGGTGCTTTTTTCAGCTTATGGGGTTTTTTTCCTATACTATTTTAAACTACTTTCTCCTATACAAGCCAACTTTTCCTACTACAACTTTTTACAATTTTGATGTTCTAAAAAAAGAAGTTTTTTGCCATATACCTTAGATTTAAAGACAGCGGGCAAGCAGAGTCGGAAGAGCTGCATGGGACCAGAATGCCACCGGTGTTGTTGCTTCCTGTAAGCTTCGAAAGACTCGGGAACCTCACATAGAACCTAATTTGTTACATCATAATTAGAGGAACCAATTTGGCAATAAACATTCTGAGTTAAAAGCTACTGAAAATAGTTCGAAACTTCATATATACCTTGACGTCATTTAGATATATGAACTTCCAACCATTGAGATGGGCACGCACAGCAATATCCATATCTTCCACAGTAGTCCTTTCAAGCCACCCTCCGGAATCTTCCAATGCTTTGATCCTCCAAACACCAGCAGTTCCATTAAAACCGAAAAAATTCAAGAACACCCCATTAACCTGCTGTTCGACCTCAAAATGGAAACACAAATTGATGTTTTGAAGACGAGTTAACAGGTTTTCATCCTTGTTCACAAACGCCCATCTCGCTTGAACCAATCCCACTGCAGGATTGTCCTGTATGCAAAAAGAACTTTTGTAAATAATGAGTATTATATTGATTATTGTTTAATTTCTATTTAGGATCCTTACACTGGCATAACGTTAGGTTTTGACCAATTACACAAACTTCCCATGAGATTTCAGAAATTACAAAATATTCCCCTGATAATGAGGTTTGGCCTAATGCATGTCATAAATTTTAATCCAAATATTCATCAGTAAGTGTAAATTGGGGGTATTCATAATGAATTAGAGATGATGAAATCACAATATTCATCAATTCAGATTAATTCAATTCTTAAATAGGGGAAGTATTTGTAATTTCTCAAACAACATGGGAACTTTGTGTAATTAGATCAAACCTCAGGGTACGTCAGTGTAATCATCCCTTTCTATTTTCTTGCTTGACACCTTGAAGTGTGGGACAGTCTGCTTGAGAAAATCTGGGGTCGGTTGAAAATCTGCATCAAATATAGCAACAAATTCATAATCCTTGACATAATCACAGCTCATCGCAGACTTGAGATTCCCGGCTTTATAACCGGTTCTAATCGAACGGTGCCTATAGATTATGTTTATCCCCTTCTGGCTCCATTTGGCGACCTCGGCCTTAATCAGCCATTGGATGCTCTCATCATTAGAGTCATCAAGAATTTGAATTAGTAGCCGTTCTTTTGGCCAGTCAAGTTGACACACTGCAGAAATGGAAAGCTCATATACCTTCACCAAAATACCAAAAAAAAAAAAAACTTAATTAAGGTTTAACATAAAGTAAAACACTAAAACCTTCATATAAAACTAGAAATACAGAGTAGATATTGGATATGTACAGAATCTGCAGGGGTACTAACTACTAAGTTGAATGCAACATGCTTTAATATATTTGAAGAAAACACGAAAGCACGAAAAAGCCCTAGAATCTCATACCTCCCTCTCATTACACATGGGAATTTGGACAAGAACCATGGGGTAATCACCCAAAGCTCCTTCGGGATCATCCGTTCCAAACGGATCGCCATTCACCGTCGGTTTAATCTTCCTCAGCTTGATGTACAAACACCCAAGACAAAGAACCAAACGATCCAAAGACTGGATCACAAACAAAACAACACAGAACACCGCAAGCGATTGAACAAACGGTGCAATATAATCCCCCCGAAACTCCAACCAACCAACATAAACCATTCGAAACAACCCCTCTATATCAGAACTCTGTGGTATGTACAAATTCGTGTCATCAAAGTAATAATGCCAACCATTCACATAAGCAACAACCTCAAAAGCAAGAACAGCCACCAAAATCGCCAAAAGAACTTTAATGATTCTCAACATCAATTTACCCTTTCCAAGCTTCTCACTCGCAATAGCCACACCTTGTCTGAAAATCAACCTCTTCTTGATTGTCCCAAGAAGAGACCACATAACGGCGCCGAGCCGAGCCAGGAAGCCGGCGGCTCGGTTGGCTTTGAGGAGAAGAAGCCACCGCACTTGCTTGGCGTTCTTGAGCCGGCTCTTGTCGACCGGCTTGAATGCAGCATCTGGGCCGTCGATTTCGACGATGGAGAAATCCGGGCTCTCCATTTTCACTATCACTGGAGTCCCTTTTGACACTTCTCTAGACCACCACTCGAAAAGATTCAATCTTGGAGCCATTTTTGACGAAAAGATGCAAACTTAGGATGTTTTGAGGGGAATTTTTTGCAACCCAGATCTCAAAAGGAGAATTTGATGCGACCCATTTGAGAAGCAAGCTCAATTGTGAAAGAATTTTGCACCATTAAATAAAGGTTTGAGCTCTCACGGCTAAAGTAACAGTAGCAGAAGAAGAAGAAGAAAAGGAGTGGGAAAATTATCAAATTAAAAAATGGTTTTCTACAATATTCCTTGCACACTCTCAAACGCTACCATGGAAGCATTACACAAAGCAAGACGCCATGATAGAGAAAGGTATATACCATGAAGACAATTTTCCTTTGCATTATTCATTTACCAGACACAATAAAAATAATATGCCATTTTTAATGGTGTAAATCAACAAATTGAAATCTTTAGACCAATGAGGAAATAAAGAAATGGGGAGTTAAAAAGAATGGGTAGTTGACACCTCAGTTTCGTGAGTGTTCCAATGGCGGAAGCAAGTGTATATATATAATGGACTCTCAATTATTGAAAATTGAAGGTAGAAATTAGAACATGTATATGGTATGGTAAACTTTTGTGCTTGACGAAAGGACAGGAATTCTGCACATTTATCCAAGAAAGAACATATTACTATAAAGGGGAAGAGAGTAGTGGAATTCAGATCCCAATGCAGCTCAATTTTTAACTAATTATTTTTGAAAATATTTGCTATTTAAATACTTTTCTCGATTCTTATATGGATATATGATTTACTGATTTAGTGATAATTATCTGTATTTTTAAATAAATAATTATGATTTTAAATTTTATTAAAAATAACTAGAGAATCACCTATGATTGGATTAATTGAAAAAAAGTAAGTGGTTAAATTTAAATATAGTTCTGATTTGGCAAGAACCTTGCCAAGTACAAAGGAAGAAGCAAGTGTTCGTGTAAAAAAGGAACATTCTCTAAAATTGTAGTAAAAAAAATTCTCTCATTTGCCTTGGTGGATGGTGCAAAGTGCAAACTCTTCTTTTACATCATTCTGTAAAAAAAGAAATAGAAAAAAAAAAGCTTTTACATCGTAATGTCTATTGTCCAACTTTATGCGTAATGCCACGTAATGATGATGACCATTTTTTTAATTTTTCTTTTTAGAGGACAGGATGATGATGACCATATTAAGCAGACTTTTAGATATTTGATTTTCATATCAAATAAATTCACTTTTAAGTCTTTAACATGATCTGAAAATAATAGGGATCTTCTAAAACTAAAAGCAAATAGCGGTTCAATGAGTGACTTCGGATTTTTATTTTAAATTACTTTTCATCCCTTATTTATTTATAAATACTCATTATGTATATGAATAGGCGATACGGTTTAAAAGAGAAAAATATTAAAATCTAAAAAAATTTAAAATATTTTTCTCCCAATCTATTTATACATGTGAACACACATATATAAATAAAATAAAATAAAAAATGAGATATAAATACAAATCAGGATATTCAAAACCTTCAATAAACTTAGTTAGCAATATTTAGGAAGAATATGCATAATTACACGGAGGTGCCCTAACTTTGATAAAATTACAGAACTTCTAACGAAAATTTTAAGAAATTGAAAAAAAAAAATTACCAATATTTGGTTTTCGGGGAAATTAGATATTAATGTCCTTCTCATTCTCAAGCCACATAGCATGAAATGACAAAATCAAGCTGAATTAATAATTTCCAAAATTAACAATCCAACAACTAGAATGATCAAAATAATATTAAACCCCAGCTATCAGCTTCCACTGATTAGTCATTTTACAATACTCTTTTCTTATCTTTTTTTCCTTTTTATATTTGAATTGGATCAAACCATTAAAATGTAATTTTTTTTATACGCAATAGCTTAGCTATGAAGTCAATGATTAAATAAACATAATTTCGAATTACTAAATTGCACTATTTAATAGTCACAATACTCAATCATGAGATAAATTTAGAAAGTGTTAATTATATAATTTTTTTCACTAATCTCAATCGGACTTATTATTAACTCAAATTAAGTTGAGTTAATAACAAGAAATCTTGTGTTTGACTTGAGATTGTGAAAAATATTTCAATAAAATTGTATGTAACATTGTGTTAGATATGATAGATTACATTTAATTTAATTTTTTTTTTTTTTTTGGTTTGAACTCAAGTCCCTTAAAGGAAAATATTATTTCAAATCATGAAAAACAATAAGAAATAACACAGATCGAAGCATCAATTTCAATAAATTTGTGAGCTATTATATTAACATCACGTTTAGTAAACAAAAAACGAACCCTAATAATAGGATTCTACTCATTGAAATTGATTTTGTTCCTTCCAAGTTTTGTAATCGCCTTTTCTCCGAATTGAGAAGAACAGATCCCTTGGCCTACAACAGATAACTTGGCCAAAAATTTTCTCGGAGAAACACAGAAACACAAAAACTTGAACCTAAAACTAACTAAATTTCCATATGGAAGAGATAAAAGTTCTATATGGAAGATTCGAGAAAAACATAATTAAAATGAAGAAAAAACAGTGACGTCAATCATCTTTGTATCATAAAATCCCGCTAGATCTAAAGGATGACTGTAGATCTCACTTAATCTTACCTAATCGTACTTAATAATGACATATTTGATGCGGGTCAAAAATAAAATAATTCAAATTTAAATAACTTAATATTGAATAACTAACGATAAATTTGAAAAAATTAAAATAAACCCTACGTAAAACTTTCTTACTAAATAAAATAAATTATATGTTGCTGTTTTGCTAATGTAATTATTAGTGCAAAGATGTATTCTAATGCCAATTAGCGTGACATCCAAGACAGTAACCGTCCATCTTCTAATTGTAAAATACTCAATTCTGTTAATTTTAATTTCCCCCAACTTTGGTCTGCCATATTTTATCATTACTATTAAACAATAGTTTCCTAATGTTTTTAAATAGTTATATTATTTCACCATCTCATGTAAAATATTTATCTCATAATAAAATTATATAACCGTATTTATATTTTTTTAGGCCGTGCACCATAATTATTAGAAGGCTCACTTTTTAAAGGAACACTTGCTTATTCAAATGGATCGGAAAAACCTTTAATGTTATATAGTTATTTTCAAGTTAATTAAATCTTAATGACATCAAAGATGCTAACTTTCCACCTTCTAATTAAAGAGTAAATTAAATTAAGCCCATACTTTAGTTTAATCCTTTTCCCCTATCATTTGCCTCTAATAAATCCAAGAAATTTCCACCTATATGTGAACATATTTTATCACTTTATTATCCACTATTTTTTTTAAATTACTAATTATTATTATAAGGTTTTGATTTCGAATTCATATGAATGTGAGTTATAACTTTTAACTATAGTTCTATGTGTTGTATAATGATATCTTTGTATTTATTTGATCCGCTTAATTAGTTAATGATCTTTTAATTACAGTGCATTCATATGCTGTTGTATACACACGTTGTCGTGCATATTCACGTAAGAAGGCACGCTTGGAGAAGGAGAATATTATGTTATTCGAAAATGTATTTACTGAATCCAACATACCCCTTAATTATATTAAACACCCTGTTCATTTAAGCTTACTCTATATGGAAGAAACTATAATAATAAAATCAACGATGGATTAAGGTCCAACGTTTTTCCACTTCATTGGCCTATGAGGGCAAAAAACCCGGGAGAGTTATTAATTAAAATACAGCTAGCCGGGGTGGTGTAAGTAATTTTTTTCTTAACAATGACACGGTTTTGAATTTTATTTGGGTGTGTGTTTCAATTTTTTTTTTAAAGACTAGCATATAACTTATAAAGATAGAGTTTTATTGGGAGTAGTTGAGAAACTAACATTAATCTTTTTTAAAAAAATAATAATAAAATTTGATATTAAATATTTGACTTTAGCTATGAAGCAGGTTTAAATCTCTTAAATTAGTCATCTCACATTTAAGGGGTGTTGGATTTCATATTTCGATTATATGTTCTATCTCTTATTTAGGAAAATTTTAGTTCAAATTCGATTGGATCGAATTCTAGCAATTATAATGATAGATGTATGATATTCTAATTGATCGCTATCCCTAAACTTTTTATTGATCACATTACAACTGTAAAACTCGCTCCTTCTTTATATTGGTTTAATTTGGTTGAATTAGGTTTGGGCTATAATTACACTCTTATTTAAATCATCTACACACACTAAATATATTAATCGGCGATTGACATTAAAAGAAATAATTTTTTTTATTTTCTTCCGTATGATGTGGTACATGTTATAAATAAAATTATAGATAAAATATAAAATTGAAGAAAAAGATATAAACCCTCTTTAAGGTGCTATAATTTAGAGAAGGGTCTATCACAATAATCCACAATGGATATTCCAATCTAGAGAAAAAAAAAAAAACTACATCAACAAGTTTTGCTTCAAAGTTGATGAATTTGCATGTGAAATGTGGAGAGCCCTTAAAGCCCAAAGCACCATACTTGTAGTAAATTGAACATTTTTGGTAGTTACATTTAATTAATATTCTTTAATATGGTGAAGGACATTCAAATGAAATACGAAATTAATTGGAGAATTAGTGGACAACGGACAAAAGATTAAGTCCAATCTTAAATAAATAAAGAGAAGACCATTAACTTTAGTGGAGGAACTATGTTGGTAGATTGGTCCTACGCTTTTTCTTTGAGAATTTATTTGTCTTCATTAGTAGCAATTATAGAGTAAGAATTTTTTTTTGACAGGATTATAGAGTAAGAATTGGAATTTAAGGTACAATACTGTAACATACTTTTTGGTTTGCTAAGCACATCTAAATTGACTCTCTTACTAGAGATTAATTTCGTGGGACGAATTACATATTATAGAGTTTTTAATACTTTATTTTCTAGATTTTGACTTATATATCCTTGATTATTATATAAAATTTATGATTCACGTGCACTTCTAAAAATATCATTTTATTATATCATATCGTGTTGAATACTTGTATCCGATACCGTATCCGAAACTCCTCATAAGAGATTCAAGAAAAAAAATTCGTCTTGTGATATCCGTATCGCCATATCGTATCCGTGGATCTTACTATAAAATCTGCCAGTATTTTTTTTGGTTTGAAATATAGCTTAGAGTCTAGTCTAATTATATAGTAATGTGTAAAAATTTTCTCACCAATAAAAATTGTACACCTCTAAATATTTGAATACGTGACATTTAATTGAGTTTAATATAATATGCTAAACTAAGCCTCTTCTGGATAAAATTGATAGTCCATCAAAATAAGTTCTTTCTATTTATATTTACCAAGTAATTGTTGAATATA
>JBBMKE010000002.1:2438413-2448457 GCA_037834125.1 Lippia alba | reverse complement strand
CCCGGGCGCGCCTAGCACGCCTTGCGGCAGGTGTGCGGGACAGCCCGGGCACGCCCGCACCGTGCTAGGCACCCCTTCCATCATCATTATCTAAGAAACGTTCAAGTTACACATAAGATCAAATTGTTCAGATAATTCAAATAGGGGAGAATTCAAAAATATAATTCATAGATTAAGCGAGAGAATAAATGTGAAATAAGCAAATAAACCCACACGTGGTACAAACCTGTACGTGCGGAAAGTCAGGATGTCACAACAATACCATCCCACTCGATCATACGATGCACCATCATACCCATGAATATCATATATAGCTATTTATTTACCCTTCCACACCCCGTTTGTAAGGGATTTCAACACCATAGTCTCTTTGTAAGTCGACTTTCATTTCTTTAGGAGAATACTTGGGACAAGTTCTAACCTTATCTCTCACAATATTTGCAATCCAATTAGCATCAGCTCTAGGATGTCCCTTCGACATCAGACTGCCCTCTCGACATGTGTGCTGCAAACAACTTTTTTTATTGCAAATTGTAAGTCTTTCTTGCAATGGGATGCATAGATACGCCATTTACAATTCCTATTGAGACACACCGCTATGATCTTCGAACTATCATTTTCAGCATACTTGAATGAACGATGGATAGCCACGGAGTAATTTTTCAGTTTTGTCCGAAACTCAACCTCATTTCTAAACCTTTGGCCTACCCCAGTTATGCACATACTCCACGAATCTCGGGGAATTAGAAACCATAGCCTCAGATTGGGATGTAAGTGACGTTCTCGCATCTTTTGCTCCGTACCTAACAAGGCTGCCAAAGAAAATATTATAGCAAAATACAATTGCTACCGAATATGAATGACACAAATTCATTATTGAAGTACATGAATCCAGTTGATCCCATATGCTTGGTTTCATCATCCCTATCAGTGGCCCTAATATCAACATATGCCAAATTGAACGTTTTATGTAGATCAATCATGTTTTAAACATCTTCATCATTCAATAACCTAACTTCGTGATCCTTGGCATGAGGCGCAGTGTAGGTCAATCTTAATTCATTCATATTTATCTCAGGCCAATAACCACATACAATTGTCTTCAAAGTCGTCAAATTTAAGTTAACCCTAATTGAGATAACCTGCATTTTGTGATTATAACGAATACCGCCAAGAAGACGCACAGGTGTGCTACATTCACCACCTTCGTATGGGCAACCCATGTCTAATTTCGAAACAGAGGTAACAATCAATTCGTGTGAAATCAGAAATAGTGAAAGAAAACAAATTTCCTGAGCTCAGCAGCGATGTGAGTCAAGAATCAGCCCTAGATTTTGTCGACGAAAGTCGTCGGGCCCGATTACAGTGAGCTTCGTCTTTTCCGTCGGCGAGCTAGATGAAATCTGGAGTTTACACACTACGGCAACAAACAGCGAGAGAGGGTAGCAAATTTTACACACTACGCGAAATGGAGTCGCCTCCGGGAACTCTCTGATTTGGCGCCTACAACCTGATTTGCGGTGAGCTGAGCTCTTTTCCTCGTTCGCAGATAACATCCCATTTCTATTGTTCTGTTGTTGTTAGTTGGTTTTGTTTTAATAGGAATAACTGGAAGGGAATGAATGAAAGAAGTAGTAGTGGTAATAGTGGTAATAGTAGTAGTAGTAGTGGTGGTAGTAGTAGTGGTGGTCGTGGTCGTGGTCGTGGTCGTGGTCGTGGTCGTGGTCGTGGTGGTAGTAGTAGTAGTAGCATCAGCAGTAGTAGTAGTAGTAGGGACTTAGTGGGGAGTAAAAAGGGATTACAAAAACCCATGGGGAGATATAAAAGAAGACCCCTTTCGTGAATCTATTAAGATCAAGTGGTGATTAAATCTGAAATGAATTCTAACAAAAATAGGATAGAGTCCATTTCCATTCTTCTAGCCAGCTTTTGAGGGGTGTGACATTGAGGATGTTTTTATAATTTGAGAAAATTTGGAGGACCTGACTGTAATATACCAGAAAATAACCTATAAATATTTGAAAAGGATGACACGACACCTGATCAAGTTTAGCGCATGCTGGAGCTGGATAGCTCTTCAACAACGTTGGAGAACTTTGAGGAGAAGAAGAATGGCGGAGTCTAAAGCGTTTGTAAGTGTTGAATATATCTTTAATATTAGGTGTGGAAATATTACAAGATATATTTTGTTGTTTGAAAAACTTGAGACTATTCGGCTACTGGTGCTTAATTGAGACATTAATTCTCAAACTATAGCAGTTACTGATACTTAACTGGTATATTATTTTTGTAACGGTTAGAAGTTACTAAAATATTATTACCAACATATTCATAGTCTTGTAACGGTTTGGAAGTTACAAGAGCAATCAAATCAGATTAAGTGCTAATAATTACGAGTTAGTTCCAGAACAGTATAAATATACCCATTCCTATGAGAAAAATCATTCTTTACAAAACAACATTCTTGAAAGTTCTTTAAGTGAATTGCTATCACTTAGAACTTATTTTTCTTTGAGGCTTGACATATATCTTAGAGGTGTATTGCCTGGAACCTTTAGCAACCCATTTGTGGTAGGGGCAATAGAAACCTTAAGGACATGGATTACCCGTGTCAATCCACTGTTTTCGTCATTATGCTGAAGATTCTATTTCATTCCCTTCAAAACAATCAGTCTAATACTTCTTCTGGAGTTTTATTTGGAATTTCTGCTCTAAATTCTCTGGAACTTCGTCTATGTAATTCCAGTTTTCCTAACAGTAAGCCTTCTTTTCTCCATTCCTTTTTAATGTCTGTGTTGATTACTATGCCTTGTTAATGTTGGTCAGTCTGCATGCCTTTTAACTGTTTGTTGAAATGCCTACAAGTGTGTGAATCTTAAAGGTTATCTTCGCTCTTTAAACATGCTTGCTTAGATTGAATGTCATGCTGAAGCATTTGCCATGATAGAGATCCTTACGTTTTTCACAAGTATGATCTTACTGATTTTTTATATCCGTGAATTGATAGGCAGTTTGTAGATTTTATACTTGCAAGTAATTGAAATTACGCATAGTTCAGCATTCTGTAGAGCGTTTAGCGAACTGTTGTACGTTATTTTACACTAATATGAAAAATTGAAAGAGATTTTTGGAACAAAGAGAAGCTATATGATGTCTGGAAGTTAATTTGATCACTTCCCCCCCCCCCCCTAAAACTAGCTTCATGAATTAAATTTGCTGACTCAATAATCATTGATTGATTGAGGTGTAACAAAGCCTGTCAGTCTTAGTGAATTTTACATGGAAGGACTACTGATATTGAGGTTAATTGCTTGTTTTGAATAGCATTAGCGAGCTCAATGTCATCTTTTATCACTTGAGATGATTCGCCTTGTTGCTTAGTGAATTGATTCTCCTCTTCTACTAGAAATTCGGCGTTCTTCCTTTTGGGAGAATCAGGAATCGAGAAGGTAGGACTCCATGTGCCATTAGCATGTGAAGAGGTCTGCGGAAAAGTTGACGGGCTTGATTCGAAATATCTGTTGCAGGAGTCTGTTACTCTCTTCGTGAAGCCGCCATCTCTTTCTGTCTGTTCATTCTTGGAAGTATGAGAACAAAGATCTCTACCGTTAAACCTTCGAAGTAATTCCATCGTCTTGCTCCATATTGTTGACTCAGGATTAGAGTGATCAAAGGCATTCCAATTTTCTCTTAGGAACATAATAACATAGATTATCAAGGCTAAAACTGCAAGAATTCCTACTATCGAAAAAAGGCCACCGAAGCTTCCTAAGCCAATAGTGTTTGATGAGATTAAGGTACTAGAGTCCTGACATTTGGTCTCATCTCCCAACCTGGTTTTCTCAATCTCCCTCATCCTTTTGCTCTCAGTGACATTCAATATTGCTCTTGAAATATCAGGTACTAGTGAAGAACCTTTCCGAAAGACCTGTTAGGTATATATATACACAAACAATAACAAGCATGAGAAAAACCTAATACGAAAATTTTATGGATAAAAAATCTAAAAGGGATCAAGGGAGATAAAGGAGGGTTACATACAAAGGCAAAACCACCAGTCTTATATGTGGGACCAGCCATAGTGTATTTTGAACAGTACTTGGAAATGATCGGCTTCATATATGGGATCTCATCAAAAACAGCAGCCACACCACCATTTTTTCTCCCTTTGGAGAAAAGTCCATCAACTTCCTTGGGCGAGCTATATGCCACGAGTTTGGATTCATGAAATTTCAAACTTTTTAGAAGTCCAAAAACAAACGAATTATTCTGGTAGCCCACATTTTCACTGTTTCTAATAAGCTCATTAATATCTGTAATGGAAGGCTTCAGCTGCTGAACTGTCAACATGGAAGTAAGCCTGGCGGTATAAGTTTGGGTCAGTATTAGAACCACCAAGAACCATGTAACCAGTACGAACCTAGCTAAGTTGCTTGTCACCTTCTCCTCTGCAAAAAAAGGACACAGGCAAATTTATTATGAGATATGTATAAATTTAAGTGAATTCAGATTTCCAGCATCAAGATTGCTTTATCTATATTGGACTATGGATAATTACATCGACAACCCTGGGGTTGGCCTAATTGCACAAATTTCCGCTAATGTTTGATAATCTAGAAGAAAACTCCCCAAATCACAATAGAAGTTCTTGTAAGAAAACCGAACCTGTGGTATGTCAGCATAATTATCCCTTGATTTGATAAAACTACCTTGTTAGCAATTAAAAATTCTTACTGTGAGCAAATACCATAGTGGAGAAGGCAAACCAGAATATGATGCCTACTTGTTGCCAAGGAGTACCCCTGAAATCTTCATTGGTTCGATGTTCTAGGAACCAAATAAGAAAACTTATGAAAACAAATGAGCAAAAACTTGTCATCCAAAGCTCCCAAGTAAATGGCTTCAAAAATACCCATAGACTTTTGCTCTTGTCATTTTTGATTGGCACAACCATCGAAATTCCGGACTCTGTGTAAGGAAGGGTGAAGTCAACATACAGTGACCTGTTCGCCACAATAGTTATATCTCCGACTACAGCATCAAAGTTCTGTTCATTGATCAGAAAACAATTAACGATCCATGCTACTAGCTAGAGGAATGGTGAATCTATCCAAGTATCAAATAAGAGAAAATAGGAACGATGCTTAGTTTTGTTCTTCAAAAGGAAAATATGAAAATACTTACTCCAAGGTACACTTGATAAACCAAATCATCATAACTACCAGCACTCTTGTGGTCAGCTGTAGCAAACGGTATGTATTCGTACGTTACACCATATGGTAGTGTTTCCATCACAGCATTAAAAACATCTATGCAGTAGCCTCTCGCGTCTGTTAGATTGTTAGTATTCCAAATGACATGAACAAATTCAGACTCACTATCTAGAACAGGAATACCTATTCTTAATTTCCGCCTGTCTGTTGGAATTGCCCTACCCTTGGGAGGAGGTGTTTTATCCCCTGGCCATATAATGGATCCTACATGGGAGTTGGAGATGGAGCGTGTAGTTGCTTTGGAATTTCTGTGGTTTATCTCTCTAACAAGTCCATTCTCTTTCGTCCAATATCCTACAACTCTAGCTCCTGGACCAACCACATTGACTATCTCATAAGGAGGTGATTGGAGTTGACCAGCAATTAATTTAATGTTTCCAGTGAGGCCTCTGAATGTTGTACTTGATAATACCTGAATAAGCTCTGTTTCAGAGGCTGAAACTCCAAAGCCTTCAAAACCCGATGACTTTTTTGAAGTATTTTACTCTAGGAATGTAGAAGTTCTTGTTCTTGCTTCTTCTACTGCTAAGGCGAGTGCAATGACCGAGTCGTAGGCCCAGAGACCAAAAATGTTCAAATCTAGGCTATGAGTTGTCGTGTAGTTCTGCTGAAGCCTTTTCCTGTATCTGAATTTAAAGTTGTCGAGCTCGTTTGTTTTAGCAATATAAGGTTTCACACCTATTACTCCAAGCATGGACTCTATGACAGAAGGATCCATTGTATTTAATTCATTTGTTATGCCATCTGTTGCTATCCATGCATACTTTCTACTCATCATTCCTAGTTGTTCTGCTCTGGTGAAGAGGCGAGATGCGAGCTGTTTCAGCATATGGACAATGAAAATTCTCGTTTGCATTGTCATCAACTTGCAGAGCTTTTCAACGATTTGATCATCTGTTGCTGATGGGGGAATGATACTCCTGTATGGTACACGGGCATTTATCCGTTCTAAAGCATCCGTTAGAGATGGTATAATCCCTTCCCCAAACTCGTTATCAACATAAATGAGCACGACTTCTTTCCAACCAAAGGTTTGTACTATAGCGCTTATGGCATTTACTTGGGAAGAGTCATTGAGAGCAGCTCGGATGAAGTATGGGCTTCGAATTGATGAGAGAGAAGGGCTTGAGGCAGAAAATGTGATAATGGGTACTCGAGATTTGTCTCCTAGTCGTATCATGAAATTCGCCTGATCAGAGGATGAGGGACCTAGGATAGCCTGCACTTTGACATTCTTCAGTAGGTCTTGAGCTGCATTTCATATGTAAGGACTAAGGAGATTCAGTCAAGATGTGAAGTACCAACTACCAAATGAAACTATACAGCAAAAATACACTTCACAGTACTGCTCCCATTATAAGAATACAGTTTTGATACTCTATATGCATTCTTGTGGGATCTGCTTCGATGATTTTTAATTTATTTGCCACTCCTATTCTTATCTTTCTAGGTTTTTGCAGCCTTTAAGTCATATTTCTAAAACTAATTTTGAAGAACCGAATGTAGCTAAACTGAAGCCAATATTAGCTATTAGTGTACACCCCAACCTAATCTCGAATATCATCGAGCTGTGTGCGTGTGAGAGAAAGAGAGAGACAGAGAGTACCTGCTTCAGCTGCAGCACCAACATCTCTTTTGGAGTCCCTGTTATAGAGAACAATTCTAGTCTTGTAATGCTCATGTGTGGTGTAGAAATCCGAAAGTGCCATATTGATGCAGTTCCACCCCATCCTCACTATCCATGTCTAGCACCACTCCGACTCTTACGGGGATACGTATTTGCTGCGCCACGACCTTATTGTTGCTTGAAATACTTAGGGAGAGAATGTAGAAGCTCAAGAGAGAGAAACGTGTGTTCTCCATTATTACCAAGATCCCAGCTTTGAAATGAGTAATGAGTTGATTAGTGCAGCAGCCATTTAAACATTGGGAGTTAACACAGAACGGAAGCCAGTTTTGCATCTCTGGTATTTTGTGTATTGGCTATTGATTGATTATGTCTGTTTTCTAAATACGGTGTCCAATCACAACCTGTGAACTGCTGGGGTTTGCTCAAATCAGAAATGGAGCAAGGATTTAATATTCTGGGGCTAAAATATAAAAAAAATGAATGGACAAAATTTTTAATTAGGAAAGACGAGAAGCTATAGAATCAAAAATTAAGGGAGAAAAATATAAATATGTCAAAAATATACATATAAAAATTAAAAAATTTTAAAATTTAGGGCCGCGGGAGCCACCACAGGCAACTCACTGGCTCCGTTACTGGCTGAAATTACTCACGAACTTGACTTCAATACGAAATTGGACGATTAACACTGACTATTTCTGAAACTCGATTTATGTATGGAAGACTTGAGTTCTATTAGCGGAGATTATGATAAAATTCTTAAAGTGAAATTTCAAAGAAACTTACGGGTTATCTTATTTTTGAGAGATAATATCCAAATTATGAGTCTTCTACAACTTGTAAAATAAATTATTTTAATTTGTTTTAATTTTTGTATTCATGATATACTACCATTTAAACTCATTATAGCTACTCAAAACCATTAAAAAATGAGTTTCAATGGTGGTATGTCATAACTACAAATATTAAATGACGGTTTGCAAATTAAAATAGTATATTTTGTGAACTGTCAAAAAAATACCGTCCACAAGTAAAAAAAAAAATCATTATTTCTATTTCTAATATCCACAAAACTTCTTAGCGATAATTATTAATGCTCCTGTGACCCTGACATTCAACATAATCACTGAAATAATCCTTAAGTTTGGGTGCGGTTGGGGACTATCATGCATGGCATGGTGTTATTTGTAATTTTTAAAATAATTTTGGTAATCCTTGTTCAAACCTCAACGCGTTTTTGGTAATTTCTCGACTATAAAAATTTCATTTCGTAATTAGATTAAAAAGTCATGGGATATTTGTAATTATCCCAATTATTTAATGCATACATTAAGTCCAAATCCAAAGTCACTCGTTCTCTATATACATTTCAAACCTTTGTTTTATTATATTGTGTGAGGTTTTGCAGATTTCTTAACTTATTTATGCTATATACATAAGAGACTAAATTAATTTATTCTGGTAAACATTAACTTGACTACAATTAATATTTATTTACGGCTGATAAAGTTTCTCTTGGAGTAGATCAAACTTGACTTGTCCAAACTAGTATAACGGTCAACGGAGCTTAATGAATTACAAGGTGTCACTCATCACTGTTTGATAGGGGTGAAACAAAAGAGGCCAAATCTTAGTGAATTTTACATGGCAAGTCTACTGATAGTGAGGTTAATTGCTAGTTTTGATTTGCAGTAGCAAGCTCAACGTCCTCTTCTATCGTCTGAGATGATTCCCCTTGTAGCTTAGTAGAATGTTCCTCCTCCTCTACTTGAAAATCTGCACTCTTTCTGTGGGAAGAATCCGGAATTGAGAAAGTAGGACTCCTTGTTCCATTAGTATCAGAACCAAGATCTCTATTGTTAAACCTTGGAAGTAATTCCATTGTCTTGCTCCATACTGTTGATTCAGGATTAGAGTGATCAAGGACATTCCAATTTTCTCGTAGGTACGTAATCACATAGACTATCAAGGCTAAAACTGCAACGATTCCTACTATCAAAAAGAGGCCGCCAAAGCTTCCAAGGCCAATACTGTTTGATGAGACTGAGGCACTAGAGTCTGAACATTTGGTCTCATCTCCCAACCAGGTTTTTTCAATCTCCCTTGCTCTTCCACTATCGGTGACATTTAATATTGCTCTTGAAATGTCTGGTACTAGTAACGAACCTCTCGGAAAGACCTGTTATATATATATATAAACAATAACAAGCATGAGAAAAACCGGATGCTAAAATTTTAAGGATAAGCATGAGGGGGTTTAAAGAGGGTTACATACAAAGGCAAAACCACCAGTCTTATATATGAGACCAGCCATTGTATATTTTGAACAGTATTTGGATAGTATCAGCTTCACATATGAGATCTCGTCAAAAGCAGCAGCAATACCGCCATTTTTACTCCCCTTGGAGAAAATTTTATCAATTTCCTCCAGCGAGTTATATGCCACGAGTTTGGATTCATGAAATTTCATACTTTTTAGAAGTTCAAAAACAAATGAATCCTTCCGGTAGCCTACATTTTCATTGTTTGTAATAAGCTCATTGATATCTGTAACGGCTGGCTTCAGCTCCTGAACTGTCAGCATGGAAGCAAAACTGGCGATATAGGTTTGCATTAGTATTAGAACCACCACGAACCATGTACCCAGTACAAACCTAGCTAAGTTGTTTGTCACCTTATCCTCTACAAAAAGAAAAAAAAGGACACGGGTGAATTTATTACAAACTACGCTTCAATTTATGTGAATTCAGATATCCAGCATCAAGATTGCTTTATTGATATTGAACTATATGGAATAACTACACTGACAGGTTTGGCCTAATTATACAAATTTCCCCTGATATTGATAACAAAGACGAATCTCAGGGTATGGCAGTGTAATTATCCCTTGAAATAATAAAACTACTTTGCTGGCGATTATGAATTCTTACTTTGAGCGAAGACCATAGTGGAGAAGGCAAACCAGAATATAATGCCTACTTGATGCCAAGGAGTACCCCTGAAATCTTCATTGGTTCGATGTTCCAGGAACCAAATAAGAAGACCGATGAAAACGAATGAGCAAAAGCTTGTCAACCAAAGCTCCCAAGTAAATGGCTTCAAAAATAGCCAAAGACTTTTGCTCTTCTCATCTTTGATTGG
>JBBMKE010000002.1:2366655-2381769 GCA_037834125.1 Lippia alba | reverse complement strand
TCGCATTTAACACAATCAATGTCAATTGTAAGTTTACTTACGTACAAAATGTAAGCTGCGAAATTCCTACTTTGATGCCTCCAAGAGCCATCTATCTCCATCACCCAACCCCCCTCCCATTTTCAAGGCATTCATTCCTTTAGACATAAGATAGGAAGAGTAGTCTAGTTCTAATACACGGACACTATGAAAAGTCACCGGTGCGGTGCCGGATGTCGACACTCCTTTGAGACGTCAAAGAAGTATATCGTAATTTAAAGAATTAAAAACTAAACGGAAGAAAGGAATACTTTGTTGGACATCGTTATGGAATATTGAGTGTTTGATATGTCGATGCTTCATTATAAACTTATCGAAGATTGTAAGACTTTTTTCTTTTGATAACCTTATCGATATTTAGGGGGATCAAATTGAAAATGAGAAAATTTAATTGTAATACTCTCTCATCTATCATTTCTCAATATTGACCACAATATCGATTAACTTGATTGTTTTGAACTTTTAATTAAATTCAGATCTTTTTCAACATACAAATTTTTAGATGATTCGATAGTCAAATCAACCAAACGGATTTAGACACCATCAAGTGAATTATAGTTTATGATCATCTTATAAAGTAATAGAGCATATCCATTGAAGTTTGAACCATACTAATGAAACACCTAGCTATTTGGAGCAAGTCATACGAAGCCACAAACATCCCATTAGTGGGACCCACACTCCATAATAAACTCTTGTTTTTGCTCTTTTGACAGACTTTGTCACGTATTCTCATTTTCCCAAAATAATTATTTAGTAATTCAACCTTTTTCTTTGGGTAAGCTTCTTCCACTTGTCACACTTTCATTGGCTGCTCACTAGATCTCCTCCACCCACATAGCTCCCTTGTCCTGACTAAAATCTATAATCGGTTTATTATAGATAGTACTCACACTATTGCCTCTTAAACACCAAGAACCAAGAATTCACATAACCATTACTCTCAATTCAAACCAAAGTGAGAAGAAAATCTCAAAAAAAAGGGGGGGAAAAATGAGGGGAGGACACACCACCTGGAGCCTAACGGCCAAGATTTGCGACGCCTGCAAGACGGCCGCCGCCGCCGTCTTCTGCCGCGCCGACTCCGCCTTCCTCTGCCCCGCCTGCGACGGCGACATCCACGCCGCCAACAAGCTCGCCTCCCGCCACGGCCGCGTCCACCTCTGCGACGTCTGCGAGCACGCCCCCGCCGCCGTCACCTGCAAGGCCGACGCCGCCGCCCTCTGCTCCGCCTGCGACCACGACATCCACTCCGCCAACCCCCTCGCCCGCCGCCACGACCGCCACCCCGTCGCCCCCTTCTACGAAACCCCCTCCGCCGAGGAGGAGGCCGACGGCGACCCGAATAACAAAACGGGTCATGAATCCGGGTCACCCGAATACAAATCAGCGGAGTATTTGTTCAGCGACATGGATCCGTATTTGGATCTTGATTTGATATCAGGAGAGCAGAAGCAGAATCATGTTCTTGTTAATGAGCAGAAATCGCAGTATTGCTCCGATGGGGTAGTGCCGGTTCGGAGCAAGAACGAATACGGGTCGGGTGTGTACCCGGACCCGGTTGCGGATGGGTACCCGGCTTACGATGTGGATGGGTACCCGGGAACGAAGCCTTTCATGTACAACTTCACCTCACAATCCATTAGCCAAAGTGTATGTTTTCTTGAATCTTGATTATGTTCTTCATTATTGTTTCACTATTTGTCTTTGAAAAGAATAAGCTAGGTAGAAGTTGGAATGGGAAAAATGATTTGATGAGCTAAAAGCTAGAAGTTGGTTGAGTTATGAAGTGATTAAATGCTATGTATTTGGTGTGAGGAGAAGAAGGAAGCTTGAAAGTAGCATGGCTAGCTCTCTATGTTTTCTTTGTTTTGCACTTCGAGCTATATGCAATTGATTCTTGTCTTGTATGTGTTCTTGAAGTTCGATTCGAAACACGTTCCACGTTTCGCTAAAGATCCGACCTTTATCGACTTTTAATAAAAAATTCTGACTGTGTCCGTGCGCTATTGCAGCAGGTATCCTCTTCGTCCCTAGAAGTGGGAGTAGTGCCCGACCATAATTCCATGGCCGATGTATCGAACACCTTGGCCAAGACCGAAGCGGCACCCATGCCAGTCTCGGGGGTCGATAGAGAAGCTAGGGTTTTGAGGTACCGAGAGAAGAGGAAAAATAGAAAGTTTGAGAAGACTATACGCTATGCCTCGAGGAAAGCGTATGCGGAAACGAGACCTAGGATCAAAGGGAGGTTTGCGAAGCGTGCCGAGCTTGAAGTCGATTCCCTCCTCGTTGCTGATCATGCCTCGTCGTATGGTGTTGTGCCGACATTCTAATAATATGTTTTTCTTTTTTCCTTTTCTCACTAAATTACTAATTTTCGAAATCCTTTTTTGATGCGTACGTTATTGCTGTATGAGTATCGTGTTGTATATATCATAGGGTGTTATGCATGATTATGGTGTTTTTTGATCGATGGGTTATTTTTAGACATCGATTTTGTAGCGATATTCGGGTTATTTTTGGTGTAAGGTTGATTAATTTTGGAGTATTATGAACATTTTATGTGCTTTGATGAAGTTAATAATTCTTGCTTTAGTTGTGTTTACATGAATGTTTTTGTAGGATTAAGTTGTTAACCTAGATAGTTACATGGGAACTTTTTTTTCCTAAATATTTCAATTTTGTATTTGTACGATCAAACTAGAGTTTCATATTATCTCGAATATCATATTGCAGTAAAAACTTGTCATATTATTTTATTTTTGTCAGCAAAATTTTAGATCGAAGAGATGGCTCAATTTATTAAAATACAAAGTTTTTCCTACTTTAAATAGTTTGTATATATTAAATATTCAAGTATCAATTCAGTTAATGACATTATTTTACGCACATTTGACGTTCGTTTAGCTATGTATCTTACCATTTCTCTTATTTCTTAAACAACAATAATGTGTCTCACGAACGAAAAGTTAACTCAAATTAAAAAATATTTGAATTCACTGAAGTAGAATTTTGGACTCAAGTTTTATTAATATAAAAAATTGTGTTGGGAGAGATATTCATATATTATATTTTTCAATACTTGGTATCTACCCAATTTTGGGGGAGGAAGTTAACTAAGAGGGAAGACAGTTAATGTGTATAAATAAATTATAACACACACGTAGTAGTAGTAATAAAATAATAATAATAATAATTTCATATCGTACTCATCCAAAATAAGAATTATTTTTTGTGAATAAAACTATAGGATAATTATTTGGGCCATAATGTATCAAATTCTGAAACCTGATTGGTTAGCAGGATTTCCAGTCTCTCAGCACCACAAATAATTTATTCATACAACATCAATCGGTCCAAATTTCCAAAAGGAGTGGGGCAAGCAAAGGAAAACCCATTAATTAAAAATATTATTCTTTCAAAATTCTCATAATTATTGTGTGGAAAACTTAGCTATCCCTCCAACTAATTTGCACAAGAAAGTGACTAACATATGGTTTATGTTTTAATAATTAAATTATATGATAAATATCATAATTTAAGATGTGATTATTAGCGCACACGACCATACATAATTACTTTGTTAATTTGATTATTGTTTAAATACTAAGATAGGTTTGAACTTTGAACCACCTTTCTTTTTTGTTTACATAAATGTCGAACTCGAATGTGTGTATAAAAGGAAAATACTTCACAACAAAATTCCATTTCGTTATTGTCTAACATAGTCTTGAATATTCATGTTAAATATCGTTTAACATATATATTAAGTTGTGATATTGTGAATATTGCAGTGGATTCTTATAATTTGATATTAACTCTGAACTTTTGTTATGTGTCAAGTTTTACACCTTTTAAAAATTAATAGTACTGAATATATGATTTTGAAATTTTCACTTGGGTCAATTACATCATAGAAACATCAAAATTTACCAAAACTTTATTTAATCATCACCCTTAATAAAAGAAAATAGCGTCATATATATTATTGTGATTAAAACAAGTTACAAAAAACTCATCATGTCTCGTTAACCAACATTCTTTTAAGTAGGTTTTTGTTAGCTCGATCACAGTGACGCATGCAAATTATAAGACCCAAAAACTCAATGTTAACAACAGAGTAATGTGAGGCGAAGTATAATTGAACATAAGCGATAGAGTATAAAATAATATAAAATTTATATATTCTTAATCCTTTTGTCAAGGTCAAGATTTTGCAGTATTAAGATGGCAAAGACGGGCATTGTATGAGAGTGACAAGCACTAACTATGCTAAATAATTGTAATCTCTTTTTTCTTTTTGGTTTTATAAGTGAAAATTAAAAATGATTTTCCAATAATACTCCTTGTAAAGTGGGCCACTGAACCCATTAAAACTTGGGCTGCTTGGTTGAAGACTTGAAGTTAAAGCCCAAAACTCTCGAGTATAAACAGATAAACAAATAAAATATCATATCCTTTGGCCAATCTAAGCTACAATATGCTTCATATTTATAAAATATCCATATCTTTTTGGGAATTTAAACTTTAAAATGTTCTCATTCCTCTTGATGTATTCTCCCCCATCGCCATAAGAATATACAATTGCAATATACTCCCCCAATCTCCACTTTATAACAAAACATCTCATGAAATAACCTAACATCATATGCTAATAAAAAATTAATTAAGAGTAATTAATCTAATTTTCTTGAAAGTATGATGATTTTCTTGAACGATCCCGGTTTTAAACTTAAAAGAAGCACGATAATTTTCTCAAAAGATCTCAATTTTTTTGAACGATTTCGATTTTTAAATTTTCGCTGCGTCTCATATTCAATTTTCCCAACACAGATGCCATATTACTTTCTTCTTTGGAATTTTCTAGAATAAGATTTTTTTTAACAAGATACTTGTTTTGAAAAAAAAAAGATCATATCTAACTCAAAAAGAATTTTTTTTTCTTTTTTTTCAACAATAGTTTTTTTTTGGTCCTAATTTTTGCAACAATAGTACTTTGCAATTGGAGAATAAAGCGTAGTACCCTTATTCCAATAGGGCCCAATAACAATAATAAACAAAAGGAGGAGAAATATTAATAATGGCGGAAGGAAATTCGATCCATTGTTTTCGCCCATAAATACCGCGGCACCCTCAATTCCCACGTAAATCTGATCATATTCTTCCTTTTCAGTCTTTGACGTAGAAATCAAGCGGAGTAGGACCTAAAGATGCAGATCTTTGTCAAGACTCTCACTGGGAAAACAATCACGCTCGAGGTTGAGAGCAGTGATACCATCGATAATGTCAAGGCTAAGATTCAGGTGCTTTTCCAATTGTTTTCTGGTGTTGTTTTGTTGTTTTTGTGTGTTTAGTGATGTTCAATTTGGTGTCTGGATGGATCATTTTGTGTTTCGGATTGTGGATTTTGGTTGCTGATTTTGGAGGATTGAAGAAGCTAGGGTTTTGGTTGGTTTCGTTTCTTCTTATTTGTCGTTTTTTTTTTCTGGATTTGTTTTTTTATGTGTGTGTGTGTGTTCTTGGAGATGTTTGGTGGTCTATATGCAGCAAACTTGAATTTATGTAATTTCGTTTTGAATTCAAAGGTCATGCTTTTGGAGAACAAGTTGCTGGCTTGATTGAATGGAGATGTTTCTTTGAGTTATTTAGGAGTTTTCATGTGTGGAGTTGAGAAGTTGTTGATTGGGAAGGGCTTGGCATTAGTGAAATAGTCTGCATGTAACATGCAAACATCATAGGAAGTATGTTAGGGATTTTGTGTTTTTCTTTTTAGTGATATATGCTTTTGTGAAAAAGTTACTCATGAAGCTTGCTGTTATGTTGAGGGAAGATCTCTTGGGGTGGGAAATAGTTTAGATTGTTATGATTTTAAGTTTAACTCTGTGTGGTGGTTTTCTTGCAATACTCTTCCTTTCAATAGCTCGTTATTAGGAATTCCAGTTCGTTTATGGTTACAAGATGCAGTTTGAGCTAATTCAGTCCAGCTCAAAATATGCAGTCAGTAGCTTTTGAAAATGATCTTCGTTTGAAGTTTACTCGGTCACTAATTCAACATAGTATGCTGTGGTAAATGCGAGTATGCGCCACATGTGGCACCTTCTTTTTAAAACTAATGCAGAAATTACTGCTTCCAGGACAAGGAAGGCATACCTCCCGACCAGCAGAGGCTCATATTTGCTGGCAAACAGTTAGAAGATGGCAGAACTTTGGCAGATTACAACATTCAGAAGGAATCAACACTTCACCTTGTTTTGAGGCTGAGGGGAGGGACAATGATCAAGGTAAAAACCCTTACAGGAAAAGAAATTGAAATTGATATCGAGCCAACTGATACCATCGACCGGATTAAGGAACGGGTCGAGGAGAAAGAAGGAATTCCCCCCGTGCAGCAAAGGTTTGTCATTTATAATTTTTTTCCTTTGAAAATCTATTTCATCTATGATCTTTTTCATCTCTTTATTACACTCTTTCCTCATGCAGCTTGAATTTCTAGATTCTGTTAGTTGAGATATTTTAAGAGAAAGAACTATTATTTGAGATTATAGACCTCTGTATGCTTTGTCTGGGGCTCTTTTATCATGTGAAATTGTGTCTATACACCTTCGTATGTAAGTGAAATCAACTAATATAAAATCAAATGAGAACTGGCATACTTGTTTGCTGATATCCATATGCTGTTTGTTACAACTCGTTTGCCATTTACCTGGGAGATCTCTGCTTTTCCTTTTTAATTTGTAAGAAAAAAGAAAATTCAAACTGCTTTGCTTCTTATCTCAATTATCCTGGCCGCAACCTTTAATTTTGTTCGTCTGCCTTTAATCTCAGAATTGGTCAAGCAGCTTTTTTTATAATTAATTTTCAAAAACCCGTAAATGCCTAGAAAACTATTGCATCTGTAGAAGCAGGAATATGCATACGTGGAGAATTTAATACGTGATGGTACACTTTTATAAAAAATCTTGACCCCTACCGTGTATTAACAAGACACCAAAACCAAAAACAGAGAACTAGAGCAAGTAAAAAGATCATATATCTTGCTTTGTTGATTGCTAAGAAAATATCGTGACATGATTGTAGTCTGTATCTGTTGGTGTTGATTGATATTGCAAATGGGGAATTTCTCAAGATTCTTCTGTGTTAATATTTTTTTCATTGTAGGTTGATTTATGCCGGCAAGCAGCTCGGAGATGACAAAACTGCAAAAGACTATAACATCGAAGGTGGCTCTGTTCTTCACCTGGTCCTTGCTCTGAGGGGTGGTCGTCTCTAAACCACAAACTTATGCTATTTAAATTTCGTGTACTTATCGGAAACTGGCAAATATGATGCTTAACGACATTTGGAACTGATTCTGGGCTTGATCTTATTCCTGTGTATTTCTTCATGCCCTCCATTTTCTTTTTTCTTTTTGGTTATTTTCCTGCGTTTGAACATTTTTGGTTCCCTCAATGTTAAAGGGGGTATGATGATAATCCTTGAACTGGGTTGAGTGCACTTTTGTAACTCTGTTGAGGCTTTTTTAATAGTTTTTGCTCTGTATATGTTTATTGCTCTGCCCTCTTCTATGCTTAACCCCATACACACACGTAACAAATAATATAAAATAAGAATATACAAAATAATAATTTAGAGGGTAAAGTTTTCTCCATTAATTTCGTTTATTTTTCTTTCAGGGTCTTGATAGATCAGACTATTAAGGCGATAAACTGTCCGTATCAATAAGTGAATTAAAGTGTTAAAACCTTTCTGTATTTTACTTAGTATAGCACTGAATCACTTAACTACCTCAGCTAAGCTAAGCTTGACAGTCATACGAGACGTTTGATTAACTTCGTATAGCATTGAATCACTAAGTTACCGCAATTAGTTATATGAGACATTTGGTTTGATTAACTTCGTATAGCATTGAATCACTAAGTTACCGCAATTAGTTATATGAGACATTTGGTTATGATTATACGAGACATTTAATCAAACTAGTAATATAACACTGATTATGGTCATACGAGATATTTGGTTAAGCCACCTAACGTGGAAGCAACAACTTGTGAACTTAAGCCAGCTAATATGGAAGCGACATTATATTCTAACTCAAATCTTCACTCTATTAACACAAACTATGAATTATAATTGCACCAACACTGCATTAACCATCACCATGACAATAATATTACTACATTCTATGTTTCTAAGCATACATAACATTTTAACACCCGAACTCATTTCTCAGACTACAGAAGATCACCTTACAATTTCTCTGGAAACACCTTCATAAAATACCCATCAAGATCAAATCTTTACACCCTTTTTCTGGCATAAAGAGGGAACAACAGCAGACCCGAGTTCGGACACGATTACACAATCCAGTAATTTGATTAATTTCGTGTATATATATATATACTGGAGACAACGACACGCTTCATACAAAGAGATCATCTTACAATCTAGTGTAAAGTAGCCATAGACTTCGAATTTTACACCCCGTTTGGGCTATAGGGATAATTAGAGTTCCCAAGTAAGCTTAAACATCAGTTAAGATGTTCGGTTTCTACAGTTTAGTGCAAGTACCGCTTTTGGCTTCTCCTTTTGAAGTGGAGCTCGTGTCAGAGGATTCTGCTACATTTGCCAGAAAACGAACCACCACCACGGTGATGTTATCAGCACTTCCTCTCTGATGCGCTTCTTGCAACAGCCTCGTTGCGGCCTCTTCTGGATCCAAGATTGGCTTAGTCATAGAGACCGCCTCCTGAGAAACAAACATAGGACGAATAAGACAAATGTGAGGATTCTTTTGCTCAAGAATGAGGGGGGAAAGTTTACTTATTATTATAAAAATGAGAAATTT
The DNA here is from genome assembly GCA_037834125.1 of Lippia alba. Taxonomy (NCBI): domain Eukaryota; kingdom Viridiplantae; phylum Streptophyta; class Magnoliopsida; order Lamiales; family Verbenaceae; genus Lippia; species Lippia alba. The sequence continues at coordinate 2,372,885 of JBBMKE010000002.1, read as the reverse complement.
AACCAAATGTAGCAACCTCGTTTGACACCACGTCCCAGAGCCCGTCACTTGCAAGGATAAGAAACTCGAGAGTATTGTCGACTTTTTCCTCCTGTGATTTGCATCAAGAAACGAGAGGATGGTAAGCATGTCCAGTTTATTAATAGAACCTGAAGATTTTGGACATAAACTCGCAGAAAATTCACCGAATTTAGTATTCTTTTCCTCTTCATTTGAATACAAAAATGGAACTACGGAATCAAACGGAACACGCCATACGTGGATGTGGACAAAGTGCGAGCAATTACGGAGGTGTTTGGCTAAGCTAATTGAAAACTTTGTATAAGTATCTATATCTTGTGAGGTCGTTTTTCAACTTGCACGATATCAAATTTCTTTCCAAGATTAAAATTTTAATAATTCAGCAACTCATTACGTTTTTCCTTAAACAAGATTGTATGCTCATTCGAAACAAAATTAGCAAACACTTGATAGAACTTAGTTACACTAGAAACTCTTTGAAAGTAAACCTGAATTTCGGGATCAGCAACTACAAACTGCTTGAGCAGTTTATCGCCAAATGCACGAGATACAGCAAGCACGCCACCAACTCGCCAAGTTCCTGTTAGACAGAATCCAATCATAAATAAAATTAAAATAAAAAATCATCCATCATGCTAAAATTGAAATAACGGAAAGATTCGAGAATTTTCTTCACCTGCCCACATCACAAAACCTCCAGCATCTTCAATTCTTTGTCTCTCATCTGTTTGATCTGGTTTATGATCTCGAGAAACAGCAATAGCTGCAACATGAACATTTCTTAAAATTAAATCTCTTAATTTAAACTATTGTAACCATTTAAAATCATCATATCAGTAAAATGCATATAATTATTGACATCCTACAATCATTACTTTACTTGTGTATAAATATATAGTCTATTACACCAACACCCCTTCCAAAATGTTATCCACAGGTTGAAAAGGCTACAAACTACTCCTTAACTTCTTTATGATAAATTACAGAAACCATCCCCAAGAGCTTGGATGAATTACAAATATAAACCCCTAATTAAGGCATCGTAGGTAACTTAAAAAAACATTTTTAATGGAGATTTAGCAGTTTTTCTAACTTGAGGGTACCAATATGCAATAGCCGAAGGGGTGTAGATGTAATTAAGTCTATATAAATATGTAATCAAGGTCTAAATCTTACCATTGCCACCCCTGCAAATAACAGCTCTCGAATCCCCAACATTGGCAACCAATAAACGGTCACCAACAAGGATAGCAGTTGAGGCAGTGGATCCAGCATCACGATTCTGATTGTTTTCAGATTTCAAGAATTCAGTGTCTGTATGATTATATGCATCGGCTGAAAAAGACACAAAAAAACACAAACAAGTTAGAAGAGAAGATTGAATGAAGCCAGATGAGAAGCAAGCTTGGATAGTGACATACTGATAGCCGATTTAGTATCAGAAATAAATTTCGGATGGTTGATCAGATTACTGAAGAGGTTTTTCTTCACATATTCTGCAGCTCGGGCCCCACCATGACCTGATATAAATAAATCAGATGCATATTAATTTCATTGTTCTCTAGCAAAAGATGATATGGAAATTCGGACATTTTGGCTAGGAATACAGCTAACGATCAAAGTAGACAAATGCAGCTCATGCGAGATATATCAATATACAAGGAATATGCGCGCTTGTGTGTGTGTGCGTGCGTGCGTGTGTGTGTGTGTGTGAGAGAGAGAGAGAGAGAGAGACCATCAAAGACTCCAAAGAGGCCAACGAGCTCTCCATCTACACCATCAATCCTCGTATCATAGAAATCCTCCATTGAAGACCTTTTACCAGGGGAACTTGCATATCCATAGCTGAACTTTCCATTTTGACTGCATTACATTAAATACGAGATAATTAAAAAAAAATTAATCTGAACAAGCCAATTAGAACAATATCTGTCCGCGTTCTAGTTTTGACTATCATGCGTAAGCAAATGTATACAGGTGACGCATGTCAGATTAACTTCTATACAGTTAAGGAGGAAAAAACCAAAGAATGCCTTTCTTTTCCACTTTCATTTTACCTTGCAGCCAACGCAACAAAAATAACTCAAAGTTTGATTTGATCAACCAATCATAACAATCATATTACCGGCTTCAAGAAATCAAGCTGCCTACCAACCCCATAGCAAGAAATATGCAATCAAGAATGCAGAAAATTTGAAAACAATATACATATATGTAAAAATATTTCATAAAAATCAAATCTTTTCTTTCTCCCTATAAAGTTAGAAATTTAAATTTCATATAGTATCGAATTCAATGCATAACAGCAAATCAATAGAACCAATGCATCGAAAAACTTCAAGTCAAGATTGATATTTTATTTGTTTCCCTCCTAAACTATCAATCTTGATTCGTGCCGTAACAACAGAAGGCATGTTTAAGCAAATCCAGAAACCAAACATCTAAATTCAACATAAAAATACCAAATTACACAAAAAACATGAAACATGAACATATCTGAAAATGGAGAACATTAAATGAAACAAACAGCATCACCAATTATCAAACCTTCATCACAAAATGCCAAAATTAACATAAAAACATGAAGCAAGAATAAATCTATAATCTCTCTACAGAAAAACCAGGTCGGGCAAAAGGATCACCTAAGGCCGCCGCCGCTGACAGGGGCATCATTGACGTGAACTTGGCTTGTAGATGGCGGCGAAACGGAATTGAAATAACCCATGTAACCAATTCTGAGCTAAATTCCTCTGCAATAAATTCCCCTTCTTAAAAATTTGATCTTTTCTTCTTCTTCTTCTCAATATTCTTCACGATATCTTTAGAACCCAAATGGGGGAAATGGTTATTGTTGCAAGAATTGCTGAAAAAAAACCGTACAAAACAAACGGGATCACACCATTACAGCCTAGAACTTCTGGAATCCAACCTGTGTATAACAAAAACAAGAAAAGACAACCAAAATAAATAAAAGCAGCAAACCCCATCAATATATACATCCAAAAATAGAAATAAAAGAAGCACACGAAATGCAAATATTGTATCTTTGCACAAATAAGTATCTACAAAAAAAACAGAAGCTAGAATGTACCCCAAAGAGAAATGGGAGCTAGAAAGAGAGAACACCTGCAGGTAGAGAGAGAGGAACAAACTTTAAAGAGGGAAAAAGGACAACATGGGAGAAAAAAATAGGTTGGAGAAAAGTCTTGAAACTTGCAAGAACAATTAATTTATTGCAGTAGCTTCAATCAAAGGAAACAGATAAGTCAACCTCATCAAATATAGTTAGAACCCTTCAAAATTTTCTCGATAACTTCTGATTTCTGTGCATTTGGGGTCACTTTCCATGACGAAGAAACCATGAGAACGCAATAAAAATCCAATCTTTACCTGCAATTTCTCTTGGTTTTCTTGGTAAAGAGTTCTTTTGTTGTTTTGGCCTTTTGGGTTGTTTCTGGTCTTTGCCAAAAGTCTTTGATTGGGGATGAACAATTATTCTGTCATTCTTGTCTTCAACTCCCACATATGATGCATATGTTTAAAAATATCAATTTTTAAAACTATCTTTTTCTTATTGTTAAATAAATTACAACAGTTGAGTGTAGGTGGTGAAAAATAATGGTGAATTTTTAATTTTGGTGTATTTTTTGTTGTATATTTTATTTTTGGTATAGTGCAACTTTGAATCACTATATAAATAGTGATTCCGCATTTGGGAAAAGTGGAATCACTATAGTATTCCGTTATGATTCTTTATTGCAATCATAATTAATGAACAGACTCATAACGGAATGCTACAGTTATTCTGCTTTTCCCAAATGCAGAATCACTATTTGCACAGTAATTCCATTTTTACAAAAAGCAAAAAACTCCAAAATTACACTATACCAAAAAATTACATCAAAAGTAAAATATACAATAAAAAATACACCAAAATTAGAAAAAAAACCAAAAATAATCAAGGAAAGAGAGATGGTCAAAGACAAAAATGTTAAGTGAAAAGGGGATATCGGTTGCCAAACACTTGGCATGCATGCAGAGACTAGGGTACCGTCTATTGAGTCCCTCTCACCTAATTACAATCATCAATTATATATGTGTTCATTATATGACATATATATGTTGCAAAATTTATCTATACAAGTATATTCTATGATGGAGAAATGCAAGGTAATTTTTTAATTTTGGTGTCCTTTTTTTTCTATATTGTACTTCTGGTGTATTTTTGCTGTGTATAGCAACAATGGGGTTATCCGCATATTGGAAAAGCGGAACCAAAAAGTTATATTTTTTTTTTAATAAATTTTTCTTATTCCGCTTTTAATGAAAGCGGAAGAACTGTTGTTGGCCGTTTGGCCACGTTGTTCCTTTAACGGAGCGGTTTTATTAGGTAACAGTATTTTCGCCTTCTGCAAAACCGGATTTTAGGAGTTTTTGGTGCCGAGATATTGGGCAATTTATCTTATTTTCGCTTGGAATTCTCGGACTTTCCCCCCGAAATTATGAACAGTTATCCCAAATAATTATGTTGAGATGAGCACAGTAGTTCCGTTTATATAAGAAGCAGAATTCTACAGTACTAATTAATTATCCTGAATTTTTTTTTTTTTTGTTCAATCTATGAACAGCTATCCAATTAAAGATATGTACGGAAGGCACAGAAATTCCGCATATTTAAGAAACAGAATACTACAGTACTCATGTACTGCTTTTAATTATTGTCAAATATTTTTTTTTTTTCAATTTATGAGCAGATATTGAAATAATCCTCAAATTGTTTTTTTTTTAATTTATGAGCAGGTAAGTCAAATAAATATATGTACGGAAAGTTACAAAGAATATCTACTATTCTGATATTATTTAGTAGTAATTATTTTCTGTGTTAATCTACCATTCTATTGTTAAAAAAAAAATACTATTCTATTATTATTTAATAATTTTTTGTACAGTAATTCCGTCGTAGCGGAAAGAAGATTTAATCAATATATGTACGGAAAGTTACAGTGAATATCAACTTCTCTGATATTATTTAGTAGTAATTTTTTGCTGTGTTACTCTACTATTCTATTATTTAATAATTTTTTCGTACAGTATTTCCGCATTTTCGAATAGCGGAAAAAAGATTTAATTTTAATTCATTTTTCTTATCTGAACACATTATTTCCGCCTAGTTAAATAAAAAATGTCTTTTTGGTACTAACACGACAACACAAAATTAGTAGCTGGCTATGGTTGTTTTATTCATTTTTGACTTAGTTTACTTATATAAATTGTTTCGACAGTAAATATTTCAAAATTTCAAATAAATCCAATTTGTGGAAAACAAATTTCAACAAATTTTGTTTTTTTACAAAATCTTCTTAATCCCTTTGTATGATGGGCAGACTTTTGTAAATTTTATTTATACATATTGATGTACTGTATGTAACTTTCTATTACAAAGACGTTAATTTTATCTACTTGCATGTAACATGTAAAACAATAGTGTGTAATAGATAATTTATGTTATTGCACTAATGCACAGATATTATAAATCGATTCCTAAATAATAGGAACAATTAAAATTTTCGATTCATAAATAATAGGAACAAGTAAAAAATATAACGTAGAGTACACAACATACCAAATTAAAAGAATTTACACGAAATTATATAATATTTCTTTTTATTTAAGGTCATAATTAAATCTGAACCAAACTATCCAAGTCGATTACATCATCGTTAAAATCATTTCAGTGAACAAAGGTTACATGAATTCTAATGCCTTCAACGCCTACCACGCCTTGCTGCAGCTCTTGACCTTTCTCGAGTCTGAGAACGATCCATTTCCATGGGAAATCGAGTTGTACGGTCTCTTCCTGCGTTTCCTCTCCTTGCCCCAAATCTTCTCGGTCGTTCGTCGGTTGTGTTGATCAAATTAAAAGTAGCCTCTGGCCAATAGTCTTCATCCAAAATTGGGCAGAACCCACCTTCGTAAGTTGCCAGATAGTGATCAACCTCGTAATACCAGGCCACAAGCCCCGGAAGAGGAATTTGAAATGATCTCGAAGTCTTCACGACATGTGAACATGGGATTCCGTAACGCCGCCAAAACCCACAAGTACAGGTTTTATCGTTCAAGCAGACAACATGTTTTAAGGAGGGGGGTTCTGTGTAATTACATAAAACTTTCCTTTTTTAGAACTCATTGGCCACATTAAAATTGAAGTA
>JBBMKE010000002.1:2353216-2366555 GCA_037834125.1 Lippia alba | reverse complement strand
ACTTTGTCGCAGTACGCGAGCCCGGACGGAGCTGTGGCGAACTCACACGCGGCTGAGCCGCCGCTCTCCGCCGCCTCGGCCGCCGCCGGAGTAATGAGGTGGAGGAAGCTGAAGCAGAAGCCGAAGCCAATCGCTTCTCTTCTGCTGCTTAAAAAAGCTGAATCTGTTGCGGAAAGTTTGGTTTCATGGAATTTGACGGCGGAGGATCGAACTATTTGGAAGGACGATGGAAATCGGGTGGTGAGATGATTCGTGGGATTGTATGACCCGATTGAGAATGGAAGCGAGTGCATTTTCAGGTTCACAAATTTGAAATATCAGTAAGAGATAATCTAAGATTTATATATATGGTAGTATTCAATATTCATCATATTGGACGCGTGGGAGATCTTCAACAGCTGTGAATGATAGAACAGAGAATGAGATGGTCCAAGTCTTGGGCTTGGTTGTCCTTGTCGGGCTTATACAGCCCAATATGAATAGGGAAACAACAATATTTTATTTTTTTTTCAAAAGAAGAAAAAGCCTAAACAGTCTTACCATAACTATATGTCTCTCACTTACGGGAGGCAGTCCAAACCAAACGTAAATCTCTGTCAGGTTGTGACTCTTTCTAGCAAAGTTGTTTGCGTATGAGTTGAAATGGTGAAGACGCGAAGTTCATAGTTTTTTAAGTAACTCATGAACATCAGAACTAACATTTCGAATAAGATGCACATAAATGTCCCCATTTTCTACAAGAAAGAGTACCACTTATGAGTTACTTCAACCTCAATTTTTGCAATCTTGCTTTCCCACGCAATGCGTAGACTCTCTCTAACCCCAATAACTCAGCCATCGTGATAGAATCACAACTGATATGATGCGCGAAGCCCACAATCCATTCGCCAAATTCATTTCTCACCACACAAACAACAATTTATTTAGTTTCAAGAGGACTCATTTTCTGGAATGGCTCTCGATCGGCGTTGGTTTGGATGACACTGGTGACCAGTTAGATTACAAATGACAAATTTTATCTGATCTGTCAAGCATATCAGAGTTTGAAACCTACTTATTAAAAAAATTGATAAAATTTTATTTGTCGTCTGACTCGAACTCAAATAAATAAAATTTAGAAACTTCTTTTTTTTCCTAAGCTATGCAAGTTCATAAAATATCATTAAATGGTGTACCTTAGTGCTTAAGTGTTATGTTAATTTAATTAAATATTTTATATTTGAATTTTGGGTATATAACTATTCTTAATAAAAAGAGCTCAAAAGCTCTAAGTATAAAACTATCAATAATAGGGTAGTTTGTATTCGAGTATGGAGTATGCAATAATAATAAAAAATTTATATTTTAGTTATTCAATTCTTTCCGAATGTGTAGTGACTAGTGAGATATGAAAAAAGAAAAACCTACAAGCAATTCTTTAATTGAATTGATTTCGTAACATATTTTTGAAAGAAATTGAAGGACCATCTTTCCTTTGTTCTCTTCTCAGTAAGAAGATATATTATACTTTTGAGATCATCAAATAGTGAAATGTTCTCATTCCTCTTGATGTAGAGACTACACACTTAATTTCTATATGCCTCAAGAATATACCACTCATCCAATCTTTAAATTCTTCAATAAATACACTTCAGTAAAGTTGCAAGAGCTTTGGGGTACAGAACATTGAGGCCATTTTCTTCACAGATATTCATACAATTTAGGTTTTCTTTAAGTATATAAAATAATGATGTGATTGTGATTGTCAATACTCGTATAAACTATTATAAGTATCCAAAAACTGTTTTGAAAAAGATCATTCATTCGTTTTTACTATACTTGAATATTCTAATCTAGAATTGTTTTTATCGAGACTCTTCTAAATCGTTTATCCCATTAAACGTAAGAACTATATCTAAGATGAATCAAACTTTAACACATACATTAATTTTATTTGTATGCTAGGCCTAGATTACTAGCGCTTCTATATAAATTGATTTTGTGTGCCTCACAAATGATTATATCGACCATAAAACTTTAGTTTTGAGAATTATAAATTGTAACTCAATTGATTAAAAACCCAAATATAATTTAAATTCTAACAAGAGAAATTATAAGTAAATTAGATGTGGATTACTAGTCTCTTCTCTTAACTACCATGCATGACCTTAATTAAAAAACATATCAAGAATGGAAACCTTAAAATCTTTCTTAGAGAATTAATACTGGTTTGTTAACTATCTTCGCAAAATTGAAACCCATAACTTACGAATTCAAAAGTGTAAAATGCTATTTGCTCATCTTATGAAAACCTTAACTTTTTTTTTAACATACGCACACCCAAGCAGTGATTCGAACCGGGGACCTTGTCCTTAGGAATGAATCCATTTACCGCTTGGACCAACTCCTGTTGGCTTATGAAAACATTAACTTGTTAATCTTCCTAAGATTGAATCTATTTACCACTTGGACCAACTCCTGTTGGCTTATGAAAACTTTTTTTTTTTTTTTAAACAAACACACCTAAGCAGTGATTCGAATCGGGGATCTCGTCCTTAGGAATGAATCCATTTACCGCTTGGACCAACTCCTGTTGGCTTATGAAAACATTAACTAGTTAATATTATACTCTTCCTAAAAGATTGAAGAAAATTATGAAGTAATTACAAATGGACCCTTATTTCTAAGTTCTAACTATGGGCAAGGGCCTTAGTCCTTACCAGTTACCATACAAAAAGCGCCCATTTTTGGGTGCTCTTCTCTGCTACCGCGAGCTTATTAGCTTAGCAAACACAAATCAAGGGAACTGAGTGAGGAGAGATGCAGATCTTCGTCAAAACCCTCACCGGAAAGACCATCACGCTCGAGGTTGAGAGCAGCGACACTATCGACAATGTCAAGGCCAAGATTCAGGTTTTCCTGTTTTTCTTCCCCCACCCGCATCAATTTTGGGATAAAGAAGTAAAATTGATGCTGTTTCGCTTTTCTGATTTTGCTGTTGTGGTTGTCTGAGTTAATTGTTATAGTTATCGGAGTGATTTTGGGTTGGTTGTGGTTGTTAATTTGATTGTATTGTCGGAGCTAGGGTTTTGATGATTTTGAAGCTGTGGGCAATGCGAATTTCATCTGTTTTTGATAAAAAAAAATCGATTTTTCTTCCCATTTGTATCACAGATGAATGCAGTCTCGCGACTAGATTGGTAAAATTGATGTTCCAGATTGGTGAAATCTTTTACCTGAATCTTTATGGTATATTGGAAATTTAACTACTTTGGTATATGCATATGTATTTTAGAACCAGCATTAAACTTACGTTTTCGCCCCATCACGGTATTGGAGCACACGCATATTGTCATGCCATCAATCCTGTTACTTTATCATGTTTATGTGTTTTTGATGCATATGCGAGTATGTGACTATCACGCCTCGTGTGTTCTGCATATAATCAGCCATCTTGAGCTGAGAGGCTTAGTTCGCCTCAACTGTTTGTGAGGATGAATTATAGTTAATTGTTATGAGATAGTTTTGAGTCGTGGTCTGACTTCGTTCGTCCCCGTTTATCTTTCTAACGATGAGTTACTATGGCAACTAATATTCCAGGACAAAGAAGGCATCCCTCCAGATCAGCAGAGGCTAATCTTTGCTGGTAAACAGTTGGAAGATGGCAGAACCTTAGCAGATTACAATATCCAGAAAGAGTCGACGCTTCACCTTGTTTTGAGACTCAGGGGAGGTACTATGATCAAAGTCAAGACCCTAACCGGGAAAGAAATTGAAATTGATATTGAGCCCACTGATACTATTGACCGGATTAAGGAAAGGGTTGAGGAGAAAGAGGGAATTCCCCCGGTGCAGCAAAGGTTCGTCGTACTCATTTTGAAATTAGGGGTGTATTCTGCTCTCTTTTTTTCTTTGCTGCTTTTGCTTGTGCCTTTGACTGATTAGGTCTGTTTGCAATTAATCTTGTTCTGATATCAGTTTTCACAGAGTGTGGACTTGATAATCAGCTCATTTAGAAATAATAAACTCTCTTCATTCATTTACTCGTACTGAAACATTACACGTCATGCATCTCAACATTTCACTCGCATTTTCTCCAAATCTTGGACGTTCAACTGATCTACCTATCCAGAACACAATCTGAAACTCTGAATTATTTTTTCAAGAATTTTGTGAACGTTAAGAGTGATTATTACACATAAGGCAGCCTGTCGTTTGGAAGAAAATTGATAACGTGATTTTAACGACACATTGTTATTGCTGCAGGCTTATCTATGCTGGCAAGCAGCTGGGAGATGACAAAACTGCAAAAGACTATAATATCGAGGGTGGCTCTGTTCTTCATCTCGTCCTCGCGCTGAGGGGTGGTAATCTTTAGATACCTACTATAGGACTGGATAATCTGCAATAAAAATCTATTTGAATATGATGTACTCTTTGGGAAAACTAGAAAATATGAGTTAAAGCCCAGTTTCAATTTGTTCTGGGCGTAATGTTATTCCTATATACTTTGTGAGTTGTGCTTGTCCTGTTGGTCTGCAATGATGTGCAGAAATTGGCTATTTTTGGAATTTACCGTAACTAATTCAGTATGGTAGCTCAGTATACTGTGTGAATGCGGTGAAAGAGATTACGGGTTTCAAGCACTTAACAATCACGGGGACAAGAATCGAAAAAATTACACAAAGATACCATATACATCAAGCAGAAGTCATCTTACAAATTCGCGTAAATATCCATTCAGTTGGAAATTTAGACTTACATCACACCGTTTAGCTCTAAAGAACAATGTCTTTTTAAGTAAATCGTCTTCAGCACGACAGGTCTCTATATTTCTACAATTTAGTGAAGCACAACTTTCTTCTATGGGTGTTCCTTTCCTTTTGTCCTTGAGAGAGAGCGCAAGAGAGAGTAAGAAAGAGCCTTGTTAATCGGACCTGCTATGAGAGGGTTCCTCTTGGTTAGTGAGAAATCGAACGACAACAATTGTGATGTTATCACCGCTGCCCCTCTGATATGCCTCCTGCATCAATCTTTTTGCAGCTTCTTCCGGATCTTCAATTGGTTTCGTCATAGCCACAGCTTCCTGAAAAACATAGGATGGGAAATGACGATAAGTCCTTCCAAAAACATGTAAGATTGAAATCAAGTTTATGTAAACGGAGAAGTGAGTAAGAAATGTAGTTACCTCATTTGTTACCACATCCCATAACCCATCACTTGCAAGGATGAGGAATTCGAGGGTATCGTCAACTTTCTCTTCCTGTGTGTTGCATAATGAAAAGGGATCAGTAAGATCTTATTGGAATTTCAAGAAACAGCCATTGATAACAAGCAACACAATGACGATGAGTTTCATGATGACATCATAAAAATCCACATCATTTTTCATGAGAAAGCAGATATGACAATTTGCATGATTCACCGATGATTAAAAATAAATAAATAAATTTCTGGGGAAAAATGTCAAAGGACACCTGAATTTCTGGATCAGCAACCACGTACTGCTTCAAGAGCCTATCACCAAATGCACGAGAGACAGCGAGCACTCCTCCAACTCTCCAAGTTCCTGTGGATAATATTATGCAAATAAAAAGAAGCGAAATGGCGAAATCATTTAAAAAAAAAATCATCAACTCTACTGCTAAATATAATTAATGCAATCAAGGTTGAATCGATAACACAATACTTTACCTGCCCACATGACAAAACCACCAGCATCTTCAATTCGTTGCCTCTCATCAGTCTGGTCTGGCTTGTGATCCCTAGAGACAGCAACAGCTGCAACATCCAACACAACCATAAATAAATTTAATGAAACAACAAAGCCGTTATTATCTCAAAAAAAAAAAAAAAGAGAGGCACAAAGCCGTTAAAATCCAGCAAAATTCAAACTTGTCTTTTTTATTCTTACCGTTACCGCCCCTGCAAATAACGGCTCTCGAATCCCCAACATTGGCGACCAACAAACGGTCACCAACAAGAATAGCTGTGGAAGCGGTAGATCCAGCATCCTTGTTCTGATTGTTTTCAGATTTCAGAAATTCAGAGTCCGTATGAGTGTAGGCATCAGCTGAAACGGGATCAACACAGTTAAAAACATGAAAAAACGTAAGTTAAAATGGGAGCATAGTCTTGTAAAGGGATTTTACATACCAATAGCTGATTTGGTATCGGAGATGAACTTTGGGTGCCTGATAAGATTACTGAAAAGATTTTGTTTAACATATTCTGCAGCTCGAGCTCCTCCATGACCTGATATACAGATACGGAGATAAATAATCCTTTCACAAGTTCCATATAAACCAAGGGAAAGCATCAGCGAGAGAAAGGGCGTTACCGTCAAAGACTCCAAAGAGACCAACCACCTCTCCATCTACGCCGTCAATCCTAGTCTCATAGAAATCCTCCATGGATGATCTTTTACCTGGAGAACTGGCATATCCGTAGCTGAACTTTCCATTTTGACTGCACCCAAGTAATTTGATAGGATAGGTGTTAAGACTCATCGAACAAAACCATTTTCCTAACTATTGTAATTTTATGGACATTCATATTTAAGTCGATTGAGGACAACGACAGACATAGAACTCCTATGCCAAACGTAATTTCAAACTTTGTAAATCATCATTTTCTTCTTAGATGTACAACAAAGACACTATACACGTGGAGAACGCGAAAATTACAATGTTCGGATACGACAAAACAGCGGATTTAAGAAGCTTTTTGCATCATACAGATATGGTAATCTAAAAAATTTATAAATGTACATCACGACAAATATAGGTTACGAGCGAACTTCCATTATAGTGCGTAAGCATTCAAACACGTAACGTGTCTGATTGCATTTGGGCCAAAAGCTCTTCAAAGATTGGAAACTAACATTTTCTTCACATTTACACATGCACAGATAATCAGACAATAGCACGAAAAACTCGACACTTTGCACCATAGAATCCCGGAAACTCAAAGCCATCAACCAATACGAAATCAAGATAAGACAAGCATTTGCACATACATAAGTGGGGCCAAATAATATAATACATATAACTGGATAATTCAGGTTTAACATCCATTTCCATCTTATTAATCTTGACCTATTTCTACCAAACAATATCCCAAACTCTCAATACGCATCTAAAGATCACACAGGATGAAAGAAGCACAGCAATCATATTGGTAAACATAAAATATAAAACTGCGGTAATTAAATAAAAGAATGAGGATTCCAATACATTATGCACCAAATTCACAACAAAAACAGAAAAAAGAAAAGAAAGAATAACAAAACAACATGAAAATAAAGAACATCCACACTGCAAAACTAGGTTAAAGGTTGGGCAAGAGGATCACCTAAGACCACCACCGCTGACAGGAGCATCATCAACATGGACTTGGCTTGAAGATTGTGACAACACAGAATTCAGATAACCCATGTACCCAACTTCTCTTCAATCCCTTTTTCCTTTTTTGTCACCAAAACCAAAATCCCTTTTGGCCGTTCCAGAATCAATCCAAGAAATCACTCAACTCCACCCTCTATAGTAAATGTTCAAACAACCCAAAATCCAAAACTTCTTATTTTAGAGAAAAACGACAAGATCACACCATCTGAATTTGTTTCAATTCCAACCCAACCTGCAAAAGAAAAATTATAATGGGATGAGCTCAAATTCACATCAAATTTCATGGTCTGCAACAGATCTAACATGCATATGCAACAAAACTCAAGCTTCAAAAAGATGAAAATAAATAAGGGGCGAAGTGGGCATGTCTTTTCCAGCTCTAAAACTAAAACCCCATCATTCATATTTCAAGAAATCTTCATTCTTTCTTGCGGGGTATATAAATTTTTTGTTAAAATCGTAAAAAAAAATTAAAAAAATTTCATATTTCACCCCCGTTCTTGCCCCCAAAAACCCCACCTCAATCACATCATTATTCAACAAACTTCCCCACGGAATTTTTTCAATTACCATTGTTCAACTCACACTGAAAGAGGGAAAAAACCAGAAAAGATGCATGAAAATGATATATGAAAATTTTTGTTGTCCGTACGCACACAGAAGAGAGATCCGAGAGAGAGAGATGACCGGAAGGAAACAGCGAGAGAGAGAGAAAAATAAAGAAAAAGCAATAAGAAGGGGAAAAGGGAAGGGGAGGTGTTTGTAATATCATATAATTATTGGAGTAGTTCAATCAAAGCAAGTAACAATAATTAAATTAAGCTAAATATACCTGTCAATTAAATGTAAAACGAAACAAATTAAAGTCAATAATGGAAATCTCTTCCTTCCATTTCAGGGAGATTCCCTGTTTTCTTTAAAACCAGCAACCAATGCTCCAAGGAAATCCGTACAACCAAGCGGATATGAGAAAACACCGATATGATTATAATAATATGAATTTTTTATAATTTTTTTTATGTTATACAATACAAAATAACAAAATAATATTTTTAAAAGTGTCTGGTACATTAGAATCAATCATATAAATATAAATACTTATAATAATAAATTCAAGTTAATTATATTTTGTTTTTATTTAAATCGAGCGAAATCTCGTTTCAGGTGGAATAATAAGTAAAAAAAAAAAATTCAAATTGTTTTTCAGAAATCTGTCTCTCGTCATCTAACTAGTTATCACTTGCTATAGTCCAATTGGGTAAATATAATAGACTTTAACGATTGCTAACACACCATATAGCAAATTATCAAATAAAAATGTTCAAATTTTTTTATGTTTTTGCTTCCAATTTTTCATCGGCATCAACAAACAAAATCTGAATGAAAACCTACTTATTTTGGGATGACGGTTGGTCGAATTCAAATTTAATTTGTACTGCAAAATTTGAGATTGCCCAACACTTGGCTTTCATGCAGCCAGGGATTGCATAACATGGTTTTCATGCATAGGTACGAACAAAACACATTATGAATATAAAAATTCAGATTTTCTTCGAAACTTCTCGTATGGAAAGTATTCTACATGACGCGGCACAACAAAATATTATAGTATATATATATATATATGTTGGTGGATTATCTGTGTGCGCAAAAATATGTATATTTTGGACGGCAAATACACAACGAATTTACAAAACAAAACCTACAAATTACATATTAACCCACCTAAAATATGATTAGAAAACAACATAAAATATTACAAGTGACAAAATTTTGATTACAACTTTGATTATTTTGTCAGTGTCACAATCAGTACAATGCATCAGGTGCAAATTAACTGTCAACAAATTATCATCTACCAATTGGCCTAAATAAGGAGCAGCATAATTAGATTTCAAAAATAAAATATTCAAAATATCTGTCCCAATTCTGGGAACTGGAGAAAGAAAAGAAAAACCACATATTTCTTTGTGCTTCTAATTGCTGAAAGCTGCAGCTCAAATTCCCTATGTCGCAAGGCACATTTGTTGCTTCAAATTCTGCTGGATGCATCCTTTTCAAGTACCTATCTTTTCCGGCAAATCATCATGCCGTCACCGACAGGAATCTACGTACACAAATGAAAATGTGAGAAAGGAAAAGTCGAGAACTTTCAAATTGAAAGAGAAATGATGAAGAACCTACCATGCTGATGCTTACGCGCTCATCCTCGGTCAAGTTCTTGTTGAAGTCTCTGATACTAACGGTCTTGGGGTCGTTTACCTGCCCAAAAGAACTCGTTGAAAGAGAGGATATTCCTAGTTTGTGAATTAAGTTAAGATTTGAAGTATTTTACCAGTGGATCGGCAACTCTTCCGTGCCATAAGACATTGTCTATCACTATAACACCTCCAACTCTCACCTGTATAATGGAACATTAAGCGATTATATATATATATATATATTATTCACACACACACATTAAGTACTAAAGCACATATGTCTAATATATGGGGCAGTCATTAAAATATGGCAGGCTTTCTGATCAAGATAAGGCTGTTTAGGATATAATGCTACTAACCAGTTGTAGCAGTAATTCGAAGTATTCCTGATACTTTCTCTTCTCTGCATCTACAAAGGCAAAGTCGTAGCTGAGGGGATAAACGAAATCGCATGGTTAGTACACTTGTCGAAGATAGATAAATAAAAGTAGCCTAAACATGAGAGAAATTCATCTATAAAGTGGTTTGTCTGCAAGAGTCAAAAGAAAAGGGAGGTAGAACAAATTCCTCAAGTATTATAGCTTCTTAGATATCTCTCCATAGGGTGGTAAGAATTTGAGCTCCGAAGTACCATTATGCTGGGAAAGAAACCGTGAATGCAGCCAACTTACAAAAATGCAAACACGACCCATTTTAGACCTTTCTAGTTATGACCACAGATACCTGCTACTTTCGCCATTCTGAATCATAGACATCAGGGTATCAGCTGCTAGTCCTTGTCTCACACTTACCTAAATCACCATAATCACACAACCCATCATCAAGAATATCAGAGATAAATAAATGGAAAGGGTCTGTAAGCCTACGGTTGATGAATATGGAAGGTGGACACATTCATGAAACTATCACATTTTCTGTTCCTTGTACAGTCACATGATCCATATTTGTTAATTCTTTGAAATTTTATGGAAATGTGATTGGATAGCTTTGGTAATAAGTTATAATAAAAAATCAATATTCCACTCATTAAACAGCGATCTGGAAATGAAGAGTATGGCCAATAGCTTCGGTTTTACTTTTATGTCTGTAACTCTGTATTTCTGTATAAACTTGAGGGAATAGAGAACTTCCACAACTTAATACCTTCCTTGAAACACCAGCACGGTCATAATACCTCTTTGCAATTTCTAGTGACTTTGGATCCCTCTCACACGCTACCAGCTGACCTCCTTCAGGTAGGACCAGAGCAACTGCTAGAGAGGAATAACCCTAGCCAAAGAGATATATATTACATGTTTGTAATATTACATGCGCATTAGGTAACAAGGGAAGTTAGCGAGTTAAATTTCCTTAGGACCCAATCATACATTTGGAATAACAGGAAAGCAAATTACAAGATATCATTCAACGTTCCTTTTAAGGAAATATACTCAAGAATTAACATGTTCAGAATTGAAGCAACGCAGAGGTACATACAGTGTAGACACCAACTTCGATACATCTCTTTGCTCCTAAAATCTGAACGAGCATTGCAAGAAGTTGGGCTTGATCGGGGGATACCTACAGACAAGATGAGAACTTATAAATATTAGTACAAACAACAACTGAGGTCAGCACAAGCATATAACTTAACTGGATACGAGAAATTTGTTAAACTAGTCACTGGAATTAATTCCCCCAAATACATTTCATATGGGAGGAGCGGAAGGCTAATAGGTAAATAGCATCACCAAACTGGCCCATAATTAATGCGTGATTACTTGCATTTGACTGCCACGTATGGTGGCAGTTTCCTCCCTAAGCTCGCGCAATATCTGAAATGCAAAATAAGGCTTAACAACTTGAAAATGTACAGAACTTCTATTACAATCACAAGAGCAATTGAAATCAAGCATCTAACACTGGAACTTGACCTTTGGCTCTCTGACATTGGCCAATAAGTAATCATAAAGCCTGGGATTAACACTGATAACTTCCTTATTCCCATAACTGTCATCAGTAGCAATAACCGTGTCCGAATTCGCAACCGATTTCAACGCCCTCACATTATGACAAATAAGCCTGCTCACAGCTACACTCCTTCCACGTTGAAGGCCGGGACGTAAATGGCCAGACAACCGAAACCCCACCAGCGGATTCGGCCATCGATGCACAACCCCAAAGTTAACCGACATTGTAAATCAACAACCCTGCCAAAAATTCAAGGTTTACACAGCAGTTCCAGATAGAATACTGAACATAGGTTCCCAATCCTCACTTAATCACCCTAAATCAATTATCTATAACAACTAATCGCGTTCATGCCTATATAACAACACCTTGCTCCACTCGAACAAAAATTCAGCAGCTCATCATTCTATTAACTATCATCATCACTACAGGAACAGTAGAATTCAGCATATAACCAACAAATCGAACACATACTATGAGCTTCCACGTTCTATCAACTAACTTCAGCTTCGAGCATCAACGAGTTCATACGAACAAACAAAATCACATTTGGATGCAAAATTAAGGGAAACGAAGCGTTCAGGTTGAGATTCAGTTACCGTAAGCTCGCCGGAGGTCGAGATTAAGTTGCCGTAAGCTCGCCGGAGAGTGATAAGAGAGAGAGAGGAGAGAATTGATTGAGCTAAATTTCTAAAAGGAAAATATGAATGGCGCTTATTTAAAATTGGGAGAATTTAGAAAGAGTGAGTGTTTTCTTTTAAGACAAGAATGTAAATTTGCTCACGTAACTTTGATAATTTTGGTAATTTAGATATGTTCATTTTCAAATTTATAATTAAATTCTTAAATTTTAAAATTTTGTAATTTATGTCTGATTTTTGTAGAAAAATTTATTATTCACTGAAATTGGCCACGCTCATTTCTTTACTGACTTGAATGGATGATATAACAAAAATATATGATTTGTATTAAAAAAATTACTATACATGTGGCGTATGTAATACAAAAATTTTAAATAAAAATATAATTAGATTTGAACAAAAATATCATGTGTCTTGCAGAACTCATAAGAAGGTGACTTTCTTAGGCATCTGACTCATTTTTAATAGAAAAAAATAGTCAAACCAATCAGACTAGCTGATCAATCACAAAAATTTCATCAGCCAACAAACGAGAGAACGGACAACTAAGATCGCACGAGTATCTTTACATACTTGTTCTAATCCAAGATTAAGATATTTCGATTTGCTTGCACGGGAGCAACTCAAATAAATAAGAATTTTCATGACAAGTGAGCTCTTCTAGAATGACATAAATTATAAAATTTTAAAATTTACATGATTTGATTACAATTTTCAAAACAAACAGAACTACATCGTCAAAATGACTAATTTACACTATTTAATTACAAATTTCAAAACAGGTAGGACTGAATTGCAAAAATTGCAAATTTACAAGCCCAAATATGCAATTTTTGCCTTTCTTTAATTAAAATTATTTGAAACGAAATATATAAAGAGCAACGAAAAAGGCACACAACACACACTCCAGGGGTTTAAGACTAATACACCGCTTGGGGAAAAAGTATGGCGAATCCTCAGCAAGCTTCGATCCGGCCATGGTTTCTGGAGCTCGTTCCTCTCGTCGTCGTCCTCCTCATTGTTGCTCACGTCCTTGCTTTGGTCAGTGTTTGCGTTGTAAAATGGAATACATTTGTCAATTTTTAGTGTTTTTGTTGATGGAAATTTACTCTGCCTGCGTAGGTTTACTGGATTTACAGATTAGCGACTGAGAAGCAATCGC
>JBBMKE010000002.1:2241761-2268574 GCA_037834125.1 Lippia alba | reverse complement strand
ATTATTTTTAATATTTAATATTATTTATTACATAATTATGACGTCACCGGTTCGACCACGGTTGACCCAACGGTTGAGCCATTAACCCTTGACCCAGTTAATTTTACGGTTCGCTTAATGGTCCTGTTTTTAAAACATTGGAGTAAAGTACGTTATTGGATCTTGTACACGTAATATTGTTTCTTTCACGTCTAGCCCTAGTAGTTTATTATAGATTTGGAATAACTTTTACAAAAATTATTATAGAACAAATCAACCAAAAAAAACCAATTATATATTATTATTTAGGTATTGAAATCGAACTTTGTAACTAATGAAATCTACTCCACTCCATGCCTTTTTCAGTGTTATAAGTCTATAATAATATATGGCTTATATTTATTATGTAATTTGTATACAAATAAAGAGTTATGATACATGGATATTTTTAAAATTATTATTGAATGATCTCTTGTTTGATACTATAAAAAATTCACAAAAAATGAGTATCATCATATCCACATCAAAACGTTTTGTGCTGCTGCATCCATATCCATACAATGAGTTTTGTTTGAGCTAGAATTAGGCTTCACTTATATATTAGCCAATTCACTCATTATAGTTAATCTCTCTTTCTTTTTAAGACCTCAACTCCATATTTTATAATCTATGGTGCTCAACTTTGTTTGTATATCAATGTAAATAAACAATTAAATAATCTTGATATTTAAGATGCTAACATGAGATTACATCACAAATTAATCCAAATTAGTGTGAAGATCTAATAATTAAGTAAAATGATCTCATTTTGCAAGACAAAGCAAAGTCGCCTCTCACTCTCAGCTACCTGCTGCCTTGAAAATCCCTCCTCCTCCTGTACATGTTGCGAAGACAGACTGACTGGTAAGAGGGAAGAGAGAGAAAGAAAATTGAGAAAAATCTTGAATACCTTCTCACCCAATGAGCATTTGAGGCATTGTCTTCCCAAATCACCTGTAAGAACGTAATTGTTCTGTTAATCTGGTTAAGATTTGGCCATGAAAGAAGGATAAAGTTTCCTTTTTTATTTTTTCTTGATGCAGCTTCAACGACCATCCGTTCTTGGGATTCTGTTTTTCCGTTTGATAGTTATTCTTGGGACTTGAATTCAGTATATTTCGACCAAATTCCAGAAACCCATTTCGAATTCAGATTGTAGTTGAAGAAAAAATCAAGAATCAAGATCCCATCTTTCTTGAAGTTGACTTTTCGAACAACCCTTGATAAATCTGGCCAAGAACTGGATATTTGAGCTGGGTTTTTGTTGTTATCGGTTGTAGATGATGGGGGAGGAAGAAAGACTCCCAACCCATGGCGATGAAGAGCAGCCCAAGAATGGGGAAAGGGAAAGAAGCTGCTTTTGTAATCCAGTTCATTGGTTTAAAATGCTTTCAGATGAACTGCATTGGAGTTTTGTATTTGGTGTGATAATTGTGTACGGTGTGAGTCAAGGGCTAGGTGGAGCTCTTGCGAGGGTGGGAACAGAGTATTACATGAAAGATGTGCAGAAAGTGCAGCCCTCTGAAGCTCAGGTTTATTCTGGAATTACCTCAATTCCTTGGATTGTCAAACCTCTTTGGGGTCTTCTTACCGATGTAGTTCCCGTTGCGGGGTATCAAAGGAGACCGTATTTTGTTTTTGCTGGTAAAAATTCGCCTAATAGCTTCGGTTTATTTTGGTTGTGTTCGTGTTCTCTGATGCTTTTGTTCTTCGTCTTGCATATCTGAAGATCGTTTTTCTATATAATTGTCTTGCATATGTTAATTTAAAGTTACCTAGATTGCTATTTTTAGGTAATAGAGCGTTCAGTTTAATTAGTTAGTGATTGACATAGTGAAACAGATTTCTGTTGTTGGTGTTCTCTTGTGTTTTCCTGCACTAATTACATGTTAATTGTGCTTAAATTTGCAAGATACTAATGAAATATTAACGGGCGTTTTCTTCTGGTACCTAATTACCTGAGAAATTTAAATTAGAAATGGGAAAAGTATATCTCCATACACTTTATGTAGAAGCATGTAATGTAGTGGCAATGTGAGTGGTGTATCGAGTTCAAGAATTTATTTCCCTGTAAAATGTCCTTATATGCAGTTTTTGCTATGATATTTCTTAAACAGGATTCCTGGGAATAATTTCGATGCTATTCTTATCGCTACACAAGGGGCTGCATATAGCATTAGCATTGCTTTCATTGACAGCAGCAAGTGCAAGCGTAGCAATTGCTGATGTAACAGTTGATGCATGTGTTGCACAGAAAAGTGGCAGTCATCCTTCTCTAGCACCCGACATGCAAAGCTTATGCGCTTTAAGCTCTTCGATAGGGGCACTTGTGGGGTTTTCTTTCAGTGGTATCTTTGTTCACTTGATCGGTCCCCAGGTTGGAAAAAAATCCTCAGATTTCGTCTTAGAAAAAATTACAAATTCTCAAATTTAACTTTTGATTGATTTGCATTTTCTTGTAATGAATTAAAGGGGGTGTATGGCTTGTTGACACTGCCTGCTGGCCTCGTGTTCTTGGTCGGTGTTTTGATCAAGGAGCCCCGGACATCCAGCTTTGCTTATGAACAGGTATCACACCTTCGTATTACATTGTTGGAATAATAAAAGATAAAAGTGTAATTTTTGTTTCTGGAATTAGATCAACCAGAACTTTGTGAATGCTGGTAAAGCTATGTGGAAGACGTTGCAATGCCCAGAAGTATGGAGGCCGTGCTTGTACATGTATCTGTCATTTTCGTTGAGTCTAAATATATCTGAGGGAATGTTTTACTGGGTCACAGATTCACCAGATGGTCCTTCCTTTTCTAAGGTACATTTATTCTTAGATCTCAGCTGATTTGCTCTAATCATAGATCAAGAATCAATTTTGGAAACCATACCCCAGCATTTCGAGGTTCATCCAAACATGTTTTCAATCTTGCCTTCTAAAATTTATGTTAGCATGAATCTTTTTCCCTTCTATGAGGTCTTCATTAACTTGTTTCTGTAAGCATCCATACAAAATCGGATGGATAGGGGAATTTTTCTGAACAACAAAATGAAAATAGTGTATAATGACTTTTTCAGGGATAACTACATTGGCATAACTAAAGTTTGGCTTAATTACTCACACATTCCCCAAGGTTTGAGAAATTACAAGAAGTTCCCCTAACATACCTTGAGTTTTGATCTAACGCATGTGATTCTTGACTAGAATTATAGTCAAATACTTGCCGGTAAGTTCCATTGGAAAAAGTGTGGCAAAAAATTAGAGGCGAATCGTTAAAATTTATGAATCCAAATGTAATGTAAACTCTTTGATAGGGGAAGTTTTTGTAATTTATTAAACATCAGGGGCAGTTAGTGTTATTGGGTCAAACCTCATGATATATCAGCATAATTATCCCCCCTTTGGTACCCTTTTTTTTTTTTTTTCTATGTTCATCAACACAAGGAGTTGGGTGTAATTAACTCCAAATTTTACTCCCTTCCAAACTCTGCTTGTTGTCTTTTCTCATGTACACTGACTTCATTTAATCGATTAACACAGGAAATAATTGGTTACGTAATGGCAATTGGTTCGGTGGGGTCTCTTCTAGGTGCTATATTGTACCAATCCAAACTAAAGAACTACCCTTTTCGTGATCTTCTCTTCTGGGCTCAAGTACTATCTTCTCTCTCTGGAATGCTTGATTTAGCCATGGTACTACGCTGGAACTTAAAACTTGGAATACCCGATTATTTCTTCGTGGTCATTGATTCGAGCGTTTCCCAATTGATTGGACGGCTCAAATGGATGCCACTTCTTGTTCTCAGTTCCAAACTCTGCCCACCGGGGATCGAGGGCACCTTTTTTGCTTTGCTAATGTCCATTGATAATGCCGGTCTTCTCACTTCATCATGGTTAGGAGGATTGTTGCTCCATGTTTTGAATGTTACGAGGACGAAATTCAGTAATTTGTGGTTGGCTATTCTGATAAGAAATGTGTTGAGGATCAGCCCGCTTTTCTTGCTGTTCTTGATTCCGCGAGCTGATTCCAATACCGCTATTCTTCCCGATGATGTTTTGAGCTCGAAAGATGTCGACAAAAATCAGGGCTCTCACGATGTTGAGCTCGTCGCCCTCGTTGACAGGACGGACGATAGATAGAAAGGCCTCAGAAGATGGGGCCCGTATAGAGTTGGAGAAACAAGCGAAATTTTACAGATTTTCCTGAGATGATGTATTCTTTCATTTGCTTTTATACAATTTTGAAGCCTCTGCAGCTTTTTCTGCAAGGGAATTTAGCCTTTTGTACCTGGAAAATTGTTGTATTACTTGTGATCAAGATTTAATGATACGAAAGTTTATGCTCATTCTTTTTTTTTTTTTTGCATATATTTTTGGAAATGAACTATCGAATAATCTTGGTATTTATGGTGTTAATTTTAGATTATAACACATAATTCAGTCCAAATTTTCATTTAAAGCAATAGCACATACGATTTTTATTTCAAAAGAAGTTACAAATATCCCCCGAACTCCAACCAATTATAAAAAGAAATCATTATAGTTGAAAATTGAAGAGAAATACTTCTAAACAGTGTTGTATTTTCCATGGTGTTTTTTATAACTTCTATACAGATTAACCTCAAATGTTTTTTTTTTTTAATTTCTCAACTAAGAAATTATGCCTTTTATTTTGTTCATGCAATAACAATAAATAGACATATGAAATTAGATTAAATACTTTTCCATTTATTGTTATTTTCTCCCCAAATTTTTTTCCATTTATTGTTATTTTCTCCCAAAAATTTGATGGGTTGTTCGGGAGTTTTTTTTTGTTCATTAAAGAGGATCAATATTAGTGTTTCAATTATTTAGGAGTATTATATTTTATTTTTTTCTTTAAAGAAAATTAATGTTGATTCTTCAACTATTCTCAATGTGACTTGAATTCACGATCGACTAGTTTACAAATACAAATGCTTACCACAAAGCTATTTATTCGTCTTATACAGGAGTATTTACTGTTTCCCATAAAAGAAATTGAGCAAAGACAAAAAAGAAAAAGGGGGGAAAATAAATTGGGATGATAGATCATAGATCTGTAGCCAAACAGATTTGACAGACTTACCCTTATTCCGGAGTAGGGTTTCTCCCTTAACCAATCGCTCCCCTATCCGCATTCGTCTCCAAGAACCTTCTGTTTTATGCTCCAAACCAAACACCAGGTAATTCTCTTAAATTTCCATTTATCTATATATTAATATTCCACTAGTTAGAACAAAGCTTTTCCATGAACTATTCCTTAATTTTACTACGAGTTCCCACAAACTTAATTTCAATTCATACCGTAGAATTAACTGGGGAATCAATAATGGTGCAAGTTTGGTGCTTTTTGTGTGAATTCATGTAAAAACATTGAAAAACAGCAAGGAAATGAGAAATCTTGGAACCCATCTCAAATTTCGTCTGCATTTTTGGGGTTGTTCCGATCTTAGTGAAAAAGATTCGATTTTTCCGACTTTAAACCCCTTAGCTCTTGTTTCTGTGTTTCAGACATTAATCTAGTTTAGTTCTGTGGTGACATTGTGAATGGTTTTTTCACATCTTTCACCGCGAAATGAGAAAAAAAAAATATCCCGTACTACAAAAATTAACATAAAAAAATCGGTGTTTTTAAAATATTTGCATGAGTTAGACATAAGAATTAGAACATTAATTTTCTCTATTTATTAAATGCAAAATGGCTAATTTATCCTTTTATATTTTGATATACATCATCTCACATATCTATATATCTCTTTTTTATACTTGTTTATAGGGTTTTCATACAATTTTTATTTTGTACAGAGTCTTGGTGTAGGTTCGTCATAAAAATATTTTGAAAATATAGAGTTTTTTGTTTACTTTTTGAAACACAATATTTTTGTTGCCAATTTCACATAACACGGTATGGTTTACACTCCATTGTGAATAATGAAATCCAGACAATGGAGATTATGAAGTTCTGATGTAATTGTAATTTTGAAGACCGACTCTGTTCTACCTACTGAGTACGGACAACACTGGTATATAATGTCATCGAAGTTATATATACATGTAGTTTCTGAAACACTAACAATTTGAGACGTCCAAGGTTGTTATTTCTCACATTCTTGTTTCTTAAGTTGATGTGGTTACATAATCTTTGGTCTGCAGAGTAAGATGAGTGGTGCCAGTCATTTATCTAGAACTTATTGGACACCAGCAATGGAGCGGTACTTTCTCGATCTCATGTTAGAGCATATTCATCGAGGGAATCGAATTGGACACACCTTTAACAAACCAGCTTGGACAGACATGCTTGCTGTGTTTAATGCAAAGTTTGGGTCTCAATACGATAAAGAAGTGCTAAAAGGCCGTTACACGAATTTGTGGAAATTGTTTAATGATGTCAAAGTTCTTCTTAGCCAGAACGGGTTTTCTTGGGACGAAACTCGTCAAATGGTGGTTGCTGATGACTATTTATGGGAGGCGTATATCAAGGTGAATTGATGTTGTCATGCAGTGTTTATGTTATGATGCTTATTTGAAACTGTTTTCGTTTATGTGTTCTCGCACGCAGAGTCATCCAGAAGCAAGGCATTATAGAACTAAATCCGTGCACAATTTTACTGATTTGTGCTTGATATACGGATACACGGTCGCTGATGGAAGATATAGCCGTTCAAGTCATGATGTGGATGTAGATGATGTCCAGGGAATGAACTTTGGTGAGTAAATAGATAAACCCTGAGTTTTGGCCTAATTACACAAACTACCCTTCCCATGAGGTTTTAGAAATTACAAGAACTTCCCTCGGCATACCTTGAGCTTTCTCTCATGCATGCTATTATAGTCATAAATCAAATTCAAATATTGATAGGTAAGTGTCAAGGACAAAATAAACTATTGATAAAATAATTAGATGATATCATCAAATTTTCATTATGTAATGCAACTCTTGTGAAGGAAAAAAAAGGTTTTTCCAATTTGTCAAACCTTAAGGGGATGTTAATCTCAGGGTATGCTGGTTAATTTATCCCAAAGTAATCATAAAAGTTTTTCTTGACAGGAGATTGCAACAATAGTGTAGCTCCTTCAAGCAGTTCTAGAACGGAGTGGAGACCCGATATGGACCAGTACTTTATCGAATTAATGCTGAAACAGCAAGAAATAGGCAATAAAGTCGGCAATACTTTCACAAAACAAGCCTGGACAGATATGCTGGCGTTGTTTAATGCAAGGTTCAGCGCCGAATACAACAAAGGAGTTTTGAGACACAGATACAAAAAACTGTCCAAGTATTATACTGATTTGATGACTTTAGCTAAACAAAACGGTTTCTGCTGGGACGAGAAACAGGAAATGGTGGTAGCTGATGACGATGTTTGGGATTCCTACACCAAGGTATATTAATTAACCCTCAATTGCAGCAAGTTTCTCTTATTTATTGTTGAAAGGCATTTACATGTTGGATGTAGGCACATCCATATGCTCGTTCGTATAGAGGCAAAGTCTTTCCGGGATACAACAATCTGGCATTGATATTTGGAGAACTTATCAGTACCGGAAACCCGAGTGATTCCCATCAAGACATTGAAAATGAAGCTATGGTTGCAAAAGGTGGTCCTTTTCAGTATACCGTAATCTTTGATTGTATTCGGAGATTATAGCCTTGTTATAATGTGCAGGCAGTGAACGTTCTCGAACGTATTGGACTCCACCTATGGACCATTTTCTTATTGACTTGATGCTGGAGCAAGTGCGTAGAGGAAATCGTATTGGGCAGTCATTTATCACCCAAGCCTGGAACGATATGGCTGAATCATTCAATGCAAAATTTAATTCAAATCACGACAGGGAAATCTTGAAAAATAGATTCAAGCACTTTAGGAAGCAGTACAACGATGTAAGAACCTTGCTACAGCATGGCGGCTTTTCGTGGGACAGTGGCCGGGAGATGGTGACTGCTGACGATCACGTTTGGGATTCTTATGTCAAGGTTATTTCCATTGTTATAAGTGATGTTCTTTTCTTGTGTTTGGTTCTTTCTTTTAACATATTTGAAGCAGGAACACCCAGATGCAAGATTATACAGAGTTAAAACCGTACCATGTTATGACAAATTATGTCTCATATATGGAGTGATTAAGTCCGATGGATCACGTAGCCATCTCGCGACTCTCGTCCACAGCATTGAGCCAGCTGTCGGAATTTCTTGTACGAAAATAGCTGAACTTCCTTATTTCTTTGGGATAAAAACAGTCATTCTCTCTGGGGAATATATCATTTTTCGTCCTCTAAAGATATCCTTGTTCGATTTTGGTCCTGATCTTTTAACATTTATCACATTGCATCCTTTATGTTTCAAAATATCTCAATTCAAAATATCTCAATTTCAGTCATTTTACTAACGGACGTTAAAAAATTGGTGTAAAAAGGCGCGTGTCACTCACGCGACACTCACATTTATTCAGGGCGTGTGAGTGACACACGCCTTTTTTCGTAGAGGACGAAAAATGATTTTTTCCCTTCTCTCTGAGGAAGCATTGTTCGTCGTGGGCTCACACACATATTTGCCCTTCAATAGGTGAGGGGAAGGAAGATGAGTCTCGTGTCGACGCAGAACCTGTAGCAGATTGGACGCCTTCTATGGAGCGTAGTTTTCTTGATCTTGTGTTGGAGCAGGTGCTCCGTGGTCGTAAAATCGATCACACTTTTTTAGAGCAAGCATGGTCTCACATGGCCACATCATTCAAAGAGAAATTTGGTGCGCAGTACGAGCAGCATGTTCTAGAAAACCGATATTTAACTCTGATGAAACAGTATAATGAGATCAGAGAGCTCCTCAATCAAGATGGATTCTCGTTGCATGAATCGTCAAACACAATGATAATAGCTGAAGAAGATACATGGGAATCGTATGCTAAGGTACGTAACATGGATTTGTTTATAGAATCCAACGTTTATATTTTATTTCGCAGCTTACAGAACTGTTTTCTGCAGGAGCACCCTGAGGCCATCTCTTACAAAGATAAAATCATTGAGCATTATACTGAACTGCGTGCGATATTTGAAAGGACTGAATTAGATTACAGAAATGATGTGGAGATCGACGAATGTTGTGGAGATTTTTCAGTTGCATTTTTGGAAACTGAGATTTGTGATCAAGGGAAAAAACGATCACCCTCAACATGTATAGACTCAGGAAAGGCCGGTAAAACTGGGAAGAAAAGGTTACACGGGGATCTTACCAACATTAGGAGTGTAGACACGCAGTTGGAGAGTGCCATTGATGCACTTCAAGCCATTCCCGACATAGATGAGGAACTCTTATTGGACGGCTGTGATCTGTTAGAGGATGAGAGGAAAGCAAAGACGTTTTTGGCATTGGATGCATCTCTCAGGAAGAAATGGTTGCTCAGAAAACTTAGACACTCGTGAATGTTCTTCTCTGTAGTTTAGATTCTTGAACAGCTTTTGTTGATGTTGAATCAAGCAGATACAGCAAAATTTGTTCCCCAGATGAAAAGTATGTTCAGCAGATCAGCTACATACCCTCAAGAGAAATTGTATAAACACTCATTTCACCCTCCTGTCTCCGTCTTTCTCTCGCGTATTCTTGACCCTTTGCTGCAAATGGAGGAGAGATGAAAGATACATACCTGCAGAAGGTTCAATTATAATCTAGTATGCCAATGATAAGAACTTCCAAACTAAAGAAAACTCAAAAGATCTTAACTGGAAAGGAAAGCACAGAAAATTTATAGGAGAGAGGGAAGAAAAACAACAATTGAATAGCACTCCAGACTACTACCAAAATAAGAGATTTCTGAAATGGAGAAAGAATATATTGATGTTATCGAAGTGCAGATCAGCTCAAAACTGTGATAAGTTTGATAGAAAGTTCATATCCAATACTTTTAACAGAAGTAAAGGCTCAGGATAGAAAATTATAAGATGCAACTACTTAACTTGGATCAGAAAATGAAAAATATATATGAAATCAGCACAGGAAGATTAAATTAAGTACACTTTATAGCTAAATACTAACATAGCACACCAGCCATATCATTACCCCAGATCAAAGTTATTAATTAAAAAGGATATTAGTTGTTATTAATTAAAAATGATTCTTCTTTAACTTAATAATTTATATAAAATAATGGCATAATTCACATTAGTTATTAATTAAAACGATTCTTGTTTTTTCCCCTTTTTATTTTCATCTCTTGCTAGTCATGTTTTTTATTATTTATCAGAATAAAATAAGTAATAAACTTAAACTTATTTCTTTTCCTTCATGATACAAAGTAAAATCTTAGATGAATAAATAAGTAGCAACACAATTTTTTTTCTTAAATTTGCCATATTTTCTTAAACTTACCACGTGGCAAAAGAATATTTTGAAATTATCATGCTCCTGGTAATAACATTAGTTCTAAACAATTGTATGCATACTATCTATTATATGGATTCCTCATATTATGAGTATTTATAACTTAATATAGACATTCATAATGTTCTGCAGTATGTTACAGATTTCAACAACAGAATGCAATTCTGCTACAAACATACATACTTCTTTCATTACTTGAATTGAGTTCCAACCATGCACTTCTCAATGTTCACTATTACAGCCAGTTACTAGAGAATCATGTGCGATAGTGGATTTCATTGCGCCAATCTCTTCAAGTGCTGCAACGTCTTCTGCTTGATCCACTGCCGATCACACGGTTGGTAAGCCTGAATTGAGTGATCATACCTGTAAAAGCATAACAGCCCAGTTAGCATGATATGAGTGTGTGTGTGTGTGTGTGAGAGAGAGAGAGAGAGAGAGAGAGAGAGATTTACACTAATGCACTCAAATCAGCAAGCCCATCAATAAAATTGTAAAGATCAGATATATCATAAGTGATGTTTCTTATGGCTGGATTTAGTTCCTTCAGCTTCCTTTCATAGAGTCCACAGATTCCTGGTGAAACAGCATTCAAGACATTTCAGGCTTTTCAGACGCAATAGTCCACATGGAAAGATAAACAAAGCTAACAATTCATTGAGTTTCCCTTCAAAGTTTAAACAAAATGCAATTTAACGAGTCAAGAAGGCTGAAACAGAGAGGATCCACTGTACTTGATTTATAGCCGATATGAAATAATATATCATATTACAGCAGGGGAACTAAGATGCAATAAGACAAAGTGATGTATACCATCCATTGCTTGGCTGATTGAATCATAATCCATGAAAGTACGAGTCGCCCTGTGTGGTGACGTTTGCATGAGAATAATGGTGTGCCTGTTAGACTGTACAGCATCAAGCAAGTTAAGAAGAAATCTACAGAACAAAAATATCTACCGAGTAACACAAAAATATAATCAGAAATCCCAATCTGTCTCGCATCAAGTATATTCTACAGAAGAAAACATCACATTCTGTCATATACGACCCACTTGAAGGCTCATGCAAACAATAAACCTTAATTTGGTGAAATTCCATAAGCAGTACAACGAATAATGCTTCCTATCCTGTATTGCTCAGGGGAATACAAGAACAACTATAACATCGGAAAAACAATGCTACGACTGCAGGGATATGTTTGTCCAAGAATAACAAATTAACAACAAAATAACACTTTCAGGAACTAGTAGTCAATTGGTCTAAGATCAAGCCATAATTCACAATCCCTCAATCCATTTGTTTTCCGAAAAAACAACGATATTAACAGACCAGATCGAAGATCTCATGAAGCAAGACTGATGAAGCTAGACCTACCCCCCAACGCACTCCCACCTACCCAGAAACCAAAAAAGGAAAACAATAACAGAACAATAGTAACACTACTGGGCAAAACAAATAAGCACACATAACAATAACCCCAGAAATTACGAAGCTTGAAACTCCACAACTTCATATCATCAGCTGCATAAACCAATCCAGACGCGATTACGAAAGAACAAGATACAACCCCGCCTCAATTGAAGCCTAAACTGAAATTCCAATACATTCAATACTAAATACAGAACACCATCAAGGTAAGAAAATAAAAAGGGAACACTTGAAAGATTCTTAAATCCCTTAAACTTACCCTAACAAACAAAGGGGAAAAGGTCAGAAATACATCGACATACTCATACAATCTGCATAATACACAAACAGATAGACAAAGAGAGCATTACCATTTTCTCAGAAGGAATGAAGGGACTCAAAATCGGAGGTAGGTGAAGAGAATTTCTTGGTCGCCGCAGAGTGTGTATGCGAATTGCGAACTGAGAAGAAGCAACAAAGGGGTAAAGTCTCTACCTGGAAGAAAGTGTCTGATACGGCTGCAACTTGGGTCCCACAGTAAGAATATATCACCAAATTATTTTGTTTTCTTAATTTTATCGAAATGATTTTTTTTCTTCCTTTTTTTTTTTTTTCAATTATGAGCTCTAATGCATCGACACTTCTAAAAATATCATTTTGTCGTGTTGTGTCGTGTCGACACCCGTGTCCGACACTTCTCACGTGGAAAATTCATAAAAAAATTCGTATCGCCGTATCCGTGTCGTGTCGTGTCCGTGTCGCCATATCCGTATCCGTGCAACATAGATTATGAGTCGAGGCGAGCTCGAATCTTCTTTCTTTGTTTTGAGTTTTTTTTTTTTGTTTTGAAATGGTCCATGTGATGTGATATATCTGAATAAAGCTCAAAATTCATATGTGATTTAAAATTTCTCAAATCGAATCCTATGATTATATTAAATTAGTATCAAATTAAAACTCGAAATTCTATGGTCGTGACAATAACTACGGGTTATATGATTTTAAGTGCTAATTTAATACAATATATAGTTTGCTTTGGAAAATTTTTAATCATAGAGTTTGGAGTATTGATTAGGTATATCATACGATTTTTAGTGTAATAAACTCTTTGTTTTTAACTCAAACCCATCTTTGCAGCCGGGTTAATATCCTACGTTTGATAAATCCGTCAAACCTTTAACCTCTATGGTCTTATTCGAAATTTTTTTTTCTGGTCGAGAAATAAGAGTCTTATTCGAAATGAAATAATGTCATTATATTTATTTGGAATAATATATTTTGGTAAAGATTTGGAAATGAGTATCAATAAACTTATTTAGAACATATATATGATATAATCCAAAAGATCAAAACCTTAAACCCATATCTAGCTAGAATATACGAATGTGTAATATAAGAATTTTTATTTATATAATATATACGTTCTTAAATAATTGTTAATTTCTTGTACATATAACTTCGTTACATACGTAAACTTACATAACATGAAAAAATAATTAAAAAGGAAATCCCCTAATTAAAAAGGACGTTAAATGATCACGAACAAGTGAATACGTGGAGAGGTTTCTCGACGTAGATCCTCCTATCATCAAACGAACCCCTTTTTTGTACTTAAATCTTCCGTTTCTCCACGAGTTCATCAATGAAGCGATCGAGCATTTCCTTATTAACATGCGGCATAACGACAACATGCGCCATGTTTTCCATACACTGGAGGTGCCAGCGGTCGACGAAGTCCTGGTCCTGCGGCCGCTCGAACACAACAATGATGCTCATCTCATTGAGCAATGCGCTTATCCCAGCCTTTTGAAGACGATCTCTCAAGTAACGAGCATTTTTCACACACTCTTGAACCTCATCTCGAAGTCCTTTGCGACCTTTCATATTTAAGAGATACCACAAGATCATCGGCGTGTGTGCATTCCGGCTGCCAGCAATGGTGTTGTCTGTGCCTCCTATGTACTCAATGCTACGCGACAGAATATCCACCTGCTTCTTTCTTGTTAGAAGCACGCCGCAAGGCATAGGGCAGCTCAGGAATTTGTGGCCTGAAATGCTTAAGCTTCCAATGGCCTTGTTGAAGGTGTGATTCAGTGCCTATATATTAAGTGCAAGAGAATGTGTGGATGAGAAAATGAATTGATCCATGAGATCACCGAGAGAGAGAACTAAATTTGAGGTTACAGACTAATTTATGACAAGATAATATTTATTTTAAGGAAATTTTTGTGTTACTAATTAAAGGGTTACGTACAGTTTGAGAACTATCAAATATTTGAGTACCTGCGTAAGGAAAGGGATAACGAGGCCTAATAATGCTGCATCGCAATGAATGTAAAAGTGATTCTCAGAGAAGCTGCAATCTTTCAGAGTCTGTATAACAAGATCAAGATCGTCGACAGCTCCTTTGAAAGTAGTCCCTGCAATTTAATTCAACATATAATTAAATGTGGGAAGTTTTAATCCGAGCCTGACTCGGTCTAACCGGTGTAACGAGAGGACGAATATTTTATACTTGTCGTGGTTGGTAGAAAATTTAGAGAGAGTAACAAACCACAAGTGTCATACACTTGCTCTTTTACTTGATTGAGATTCGATAGTCGAGTTTGAGGTAAAATTTTCCTGTAAATGTAAAGGTTTTTGACTCATTTAAGGAATATCAAGTAATATTTAGGGATCATAAGAGGATTAAATCTTCTATTTTACATTTTGTTTATTTTACTCGAGTTATTTATACCATACTCCCAGTGTTAGATGAAATGGACAAAAAAAATTCTTTGTTACAAAAATTAACACAGACTACCCTGTGTTTTCAAAATATTTGCATGCCAAATCCTGAAAATTTATCGTATTGGTAGAACACTAATTTTCTCTATTCATTGGATGCGAAATAACTAATTTACCATTTTATATTCTGATATACATCATCTCAAATATCTCTATATTATTCGGTACATTTTTATATGCACTCATGAAAGCTTGTAAAATATAAAAATTACATGAATAACCCTATAAACAAGTATAAAAAGAAATATATAGTGAGATGTGAAATAATCTATATCATAATATAAGAGGTTAACTTAGTTATTTCGCATCCAATAAATAGAGAAAATTAGTGTTCTGCCAACACCAGAAATTTTCAAGGTTAGGCATGCAAATTGTGATGCCCCATCTTTTCAGCTTTCCAGTTACGGCGTCACGAGTGAGTTTAATTCTGTAATTTTTTGAATTATGTGATTCACATGCTTACGTGTTAACATGAATTTAATTGTTATACGTGCACTTTAGAATTTAATTACATTGTTCTTGGACTCAATTGTCCAATATTTGTCAATTAGGATACCTAATTTTAATTAGGATGTTTTGGCCTTCGTGGACTCAATTGTCCAATATTCGTTTCGATGATTCGGATTTAGTGGAAATTACCTCTTATTTATCTATAGCCGTTTGATAGCCCTACCGTTTTAAAATCTGATCCATTTGGACCGAAGCTCTTAACTTGACCCATTTTCGCTTTGTTAGCTGAAAATACCCATTTCCCTCTTCATTCCAAACGACCAAGGGAGGAGAAGAAAAGAGGAAGAGAATCCCCTATTTTGGCCCTCAAGCTTTCAACAATCTGATCGTCTGACCGACGATCCAAGGTAAGATTTGTATCCTACTCGTTACGTGCTTTAATTTCGTACCTTTTTCGTGCTTTGATTCGGTGCCTAAGTGCTATATGGGGAAGATGATGAATAGTGCTAGGTTCGGGTTTTGGGGTGTATGGGCTCGTTTCGGGAGCAAATACTTGCAAATATGTGATCTACGTGATGTATATGCTTCGTGGTATGAATTTTGTGTGATTTGGAGTTGTGTGTGTGTGTGTGCGCTTGGGGGTGAGCTTCCCATCGCCATTTTTGCTCTGCA
Source organism: Lippia alba (assembly GCA_037834125.1). Taxonomy (NCBI): domain Eukaryota; kingdom Viridiplantae; phylum Streptophyta; class Magnoliopsida; order Lamiales; family Verbenaceae; genus Lippia; species Lippia alba. Next base: position 2,252,853 of record JBBMKE010000002.1, on the reverse strand, counting down.
ATCTGGGCACAAGAGCTTCCCAAACAGGCGTTTGGGAGTTCAATGTAATTTCCAAACGGCCGTTTGGGTGTTGTGTTTTTGTGGTAGTAGGTTTTCAAATGACCGTTTGCTGTTTTGCCTGCGGGGCGAAACAGCCGTTTGGAAGTGTTTTTTTGGGCGTTCTGGTGGCCGAAACGGCCATTTGGGTTTTCTTTTTGGGATTGAAACGGCCATTTTGGAGGTTCTATGTGGTTTTGAGTTTTGTTCGTTTGCTACGTATTTCGTATACCTCTCGTTTACTTTTATATACATTATATGCATATTAATTATGAGTTTTGCATTCCGAATTCTTCCGTATGCCTTTCGTATGCATGAAGTGATTTGTATGTTGATGTGTGCACTTTGTTTGACCTTAATTTCATTAATTGTGCACATGAACGGTTTCTAATTATGCATATGAGTTCATTAAGTTATGAGATGCATGTCCTTACATGAATTTGATTTGTTTATGAACTTTGCATATGTATTTGCATTCTTTAAGTGCATAAGCATAAGTCGTGCGTCAATGTGGTTCATTTTAAGTCTAAGTCTTGTGTTTTGTCTTCAGCTTGTTCAGGTGCACCGGGGGTGGTGTTTTGCGGTTCGTTTTGATTCCGGGATGAATCATTTGTTGGTTCTTGGCTTTGTAGGTGTAAGGTGAGGTTAGATTATAGTTAAACCCTATGAATGCACCCTTTTTCTATGTATGCGAACTATAGCCCTTAGTATACGTAAATGTGTGAGATATGACTTTATGAATCTGAAATACGTTTCCAAGTATGATGAGCAATGTACAAGCCTATGTATACTTGATTTGATTTGATTCGTTATGTTTGGTACCGTGTGCCTCTTATGAGCCGGGAGATATGAACAAAGGAATGTGTATGGATTTGACACAGAGAGGTATGTAAAGCGTGGTTGTAGCAAGGTGAGGTATGATATGTACGTTATGTTTGATATGTTCTGATTTGTAGTGAGTTAGGTATGTTTCGATATATATGAATCCTATGAATTGATATATTTCTGGAGCCTAGGAGGTGTGCGTAAGGGAAACCCGGGTCGGTTATCGGATCGCAGGTTATCACCCCTGTGCACACTCTCCATCTGTCTTATAAGACCAACTCAGAACCCACCAGGAGGTTTGGTTGGGTGATGGGAACTTGAGGGTTTGAGTGTACGAGCTCCCCTCGTATGTCTGGATGGTTAGGGTCATGCAACCTTTCCATCACCAGAGAATGAGGTACGTATGAATTTATGATATGTTTTGTCTGATTTGTATGTTGTGTTTGAGGAGCCCATGATGGGATTTGTTACTCGTACTCGCCGAGTTTATATGTATGATTTGATAAAGTTAGTGAAACGGGGATAGACTCTTAATTAAGATAAAATATGAATCTTGCGAATATGTATGCTAAGATATGATTTGAATCAATAAGATTTGATATGAATTAATGATTCAGTATGTTTTGATATGTTTCGGTTTTCTATGAATCCATTAGGCGTTGGTTTATTCTGTATCTTTTAAGAATCCTTATATTTATGTATCATAGGCAAAACTTTGGTATGCAAATACTATCCCTGAGTTCACAAACTGTGTGTGCGTATGAAATATGCTTTGCTCTCTCTCTATATATATAGTGTGTGTGGGTAGTCCCTCACTCAGTCGAGCTGTAGACTGACCCCTCTGCCCTTTTTGTTTTTAGTGCGCAGGTGTCGCGTGGAGTTCGAGCTAGGCGGAGTGTCAAGTCTTGGAGTCTGTCATGTCTTTTGTATTGTTCGGGTCTGTTGCATTTCATTTGATTCAAGTTTGTATAAGTTTGATTATATGTTATGCATTTTGATTAATTAGTGTAATTGGATTTTCAGGACAGGCTTCTAGGAAATAGATTGAACCCCTTTATATTTATGATTTTTGTTATTCTCGGGATTAGGTATCTATACTAGTTGAACCTGTCACCTGCTACTTGAGTTGTGAATGTTTTAATGTATGTTTTGCTTCCGCATACGCATTTGTTTGAGTTGCAGGGTCCACGTTCCGTCTGGCTTAGAAGTTTTTTGATTTGTCTCCCACTCGCTATGGTTTGACACCTGTGCGGATTCTTCATTTCGTTACTCATGCGGTGTAACACCCCGATTTTTCAATTGTACGAATTTAACGTATGTGATACTATTTATGCATTTTAGATTTCGTTAATTATATTTTACGTGGTTCATTTTGTTTATCCCTTAATTTCTCTTATTTGAAATATTCAAATATTCATGAATACTTGAGAAATATTGAACTTGAATGTTATTGAATTCCTTGCGATTGAGCGTTTAATTCGTGTGCCGGTTCTATTTTATATGAATTCGGAATTTGGTGAATTTTGAATATGTTGTGCATTTATGTGTTTTGATTGATTATATGTGCTCGTTGTATTTTTCTTACCTCGATCGACTATCCGAAACTCACCCGGAACCTAAACCTATCAACCTACCCGCCTAAATGACACTCCTCACTAAAATGACCATAACACACTCAATACTTAACCAAATTACATGTGGTTTGAGGCCACTTGCCCCTCACTTATACCCCTTTCAGCCATAACTTAATTCATTTTAATTTCAACTCTCCAAACCCTCCAAAATCAGCAGCCAAAACGTGACCAAGAGAGAAAGGGGAAAAAGAGCACTATTCACCATCTTCTTCCTTGAGCAACCACTTCCATCTCTTGTTTTCTTTCATATGTGAGTATAGATTCTTGCATGGCTTCCCTCCCTCTTTCATTTAAGCTATTATATGCATGATATGATCAAGGTTTGCATTGGTTTTGAATATATGGACTTATATGAGGGTTTGAGCCCAAGATTGGTGTTTATGTATATGCCTTGGTTTCCTTTGAGTTGTATGTGTGGTAATTGATCCCTTTACATCCTTTATGTCATTTATGAACTTGTATTTGATGGTAGTTGAGCATTGGTTGAGTTACCATTGATGAATTTTACAAGAAACTTGGAGCTTTGTTCATGATGCATCTCATTTCATCCCGTTCACACTTAGATTCAAGTATGGCATAATTTAGGGCATGAAAACCTTGCATATGATTGCATAAATCATCACAAGCATGTGGTCTTTGAGTTTTGGAGGCTTGGATGATGTTGGAGGCTGTTGTCATGTTTTGGAGCAGGGGATCCGCGCGGCCACGTGAATTTTACACTACAAAATCGCACGGCCGCGCGCGAAGTTCGAGATTTGCAGATTTTATTCCCGCACCGCCACGCAGGTTTTCAGGCCAATATTCACGCGGCCGTGTAGCCTTTGTTTGTGCTCGAAATGACCTGAAATTTTAACTACAAAAACTTCTTTGAGTCTAATTTAATCTCCCGTTGATTTAACCTCAATATCTTTTCTAGATTATGAGATATACCCATTACTTTTTGTGTGGACACTCCGCCAGAAAACTGCATTCATCCAACTTCGCGCCTACGCCATTTTCACCTCGCTTTGAAACACGATTCGTACCATTCATTCTAGGAAAGATCTATGTGTCTAGTTTTATCTCCCATAAATAAAATCCATTTTAGACTTCTAAATATTCAGATATCCTCATTTTACCACGGCCTGCGCATTGTGGGAAAACTGTTAGATTTGGCAAAGATCGCGATCGGATCTTCTTCTTGGACTTCTTTCCATTTTTCTCGTAATTTCCCACCCCAATAATGATCCTAACATATTATATGATGTATTATGTTCATTTTGTGAAATTTATGGATTCGTTTGACGTGTTGTGTGCGAGTTATGACTTCACATGCCCTAATTGCTCCTTAATGCGCATGAATGAGTTGATGCTTGAAATATGAACCCTACATCCTTGTTACTCTCTATCCTTGTGATTCTTGTGACTTGTATTCAAGTTGAAATTTGTGTTATGCATGTTATTGATGAAATGTGACTTGATTTGAATGCATATATGAAAGCTATAAATTAGAATGGAAACGAATGATTCAAAGTATGAAAGAATGATTGAACTTGTGCTTGATTTCATCTCATTGGCTTTGAATTGATCTCTTATACATCTCATATCATATCACATCATTGCCGAGCATCTTATTTGTTCATGTGGATTCTTGAGTCTCACGAAGCACAACATTGTCTCTTGAAGCTTACCTGTACAGAGCGCACGAAAACAAAATAATACAAACATGCAGAAGCAACACAGGATCCAAAGAAATAGAGCTAACATAAATGCACATGGCTACAAGCCCAAAATAATACAAGTATTCCAATTCTCCAAGATAATACATAATTCAAATCATAATACATGCCAAAAGTAAAAAGAGTATCCAAAAGTAAACATATGTATGCAATTCGACCTAAACTAGAAGTACAACTCGACTCGACGCACTTCCCCACCTAGATCGAGAAAACCTACAACTAAAGAGTGAAGAGAAAGGGGTTAGTCCAAACAACTTGACTGAGTGAGGGGGCTAAACGCACACCCACACCTAAATACGTATAGAGCAAAACATAGATTTAAAAGAAGGCCTATCATGAACCGAGTCGAGGTTTTGCATACTAAACCATTTCAAAAGAGATACGTATATACATAAGAAATCCCAACTCATTTCACAATTACCATAAGTAAGGTACAAATTCCCGACGAGAACGGGAATCCCCAACTTCATAGATTCATAAAAGCTTAAATCATAAATTCAAACCACCTAAACTTCTTGGTGATCGGGAAGCTAACCCTTTCACCCATAGGGATTCATATACACACGGGGTAGCTAACCTATGATGTGTCTTCCCTGGTTATTCATCGAGGGCTCAAGATAATACGCCTTACAACCGCACGTATATCTCAAATGGAAAGTGCACAGGGGTCATATCCGGCAACCCCGATGGTCGTCCTAGTCTCCCTTACGCACAATCCGAGGGCGTAAAGTCATAAAACCAAACCATATTCCCATCTTTCAGGGTAAACTCGCTAGATTTATAAAGAAACGTACAAGGATTCAAAAGAGAGCTAATATATGCTCATACTTATACCATTTTCATAAGACTCAAAGGTATTCACAAAACCAAACTCATATCATAAACACACATATTTATACATAATAGCAATATAACGCATGCGGGATTCGAATTCAATTCAAATAAGGCCTGAGGGATTCAACTATACAATCCTAACCCTCACCTTAAAGCAAAAGGATTGGAATGAAACGGAGAGAGAGCAAAGACCACCTAGACCTCGGGTTCCTTAACTTTCGGAGGTGGAGCTGAGATAAAGAAACACAAAACCCGAGACTTAGACTTAATAATGAACCAATTAGACAGTCAATAATGCTCATGAATGCAACATAATGAACCATATCTCGAATAATTGAATTCAAAATCATACCAAGTTCTAATACATTTAAGGTGAAAAACATATAACCATGTTAGAAAAACTTAGGAATCATATTGGGGGTGGGAAAGGGTCAAACAAGCGAAGAAAAACAAGAAAACGAAGAAAATTAAAATGATGAAACATCTATGGCCGTGGGAAATTTACAATAGAAATTCCACGGCCATGGGAAAATGGACAAAATGAGGTAGTATCTTCCATCTTCATCCACGAATGTGGGAAAAACAAAGGTAAAAATCCACGGCCTTGGATTCCCCTGAAACACCAAACACAGTTCAAACAAGGTAAAATCGGCCAAGGAGGGTTCAAACCATGCTCAAAGACTCCAAATTCAATCCAAACTCATTCATAAACTTATAAAATTATGCATGAACATAATAGGCATCAATTACCATCGAGGGATCATGAATTCACATGCAAATTCTGAACGAGACACTCAAATGCCCATAAAAGGCCTCAACCGGCAAGGTTGTCTTCTAAATGGCCAAAATGCATACAAAACTCAACTTATAAGTACCAAGATAATCAAAACTCATCAATAACACCTTATAACACTTATATACCAAAGTAGGGTGAAGGGGATCAAGGATTCATGCCAAGAATCAAGTCAAAATTCGACACTCAAGCTTCAAAGCATCATATATGCACATATCGTCACCAAATAAAGCCATAAACCGCGTTCTTAAGCAATATGCCACAAACCCACAATAGCCATTAATGCCATATACCTCTTATACAACTATCAAGCCAAAGAAGCAATAATTATCCAAGGCAAAACATTCATATACCTCCATAAATGCATATAAATGTAATAAGAACCAAAGAGATGCATCATACCATCATATGCCATCAAACCCTCCCTATTCTTTCCATGATCAATACACATGTTTCCCCACATATAATTCATGATCTACATACATGTATGAAGTCATAAGATAAGAGATTCACAAATATATGCATACCAAGAAGAGAAAACAAGAAATGGAAGGACTTTAGCTTGGGTGCTTGAACAAAAATGGAGGGATAAAGCTTGGGGTTTCCTTTTCTTCACTTTTTCCTTTGTTGCTGTGTGAGGTATGGAGAGGGATAGGAAAGATGCTGATTTTTTATCAAAAAGGGGAAGAAAAAGTCTCCAAAAAGGTAAGGCCATGGGTCCCACAAGGTGTATTTTTGTACGTGAGTGTATAGGGGTCGATATATGGGTCGAAACAAGGTCGGTAAAATACATGGTTAATCTCATTGAGTCCCATTCATCGAATCGAATGCAATGAAGGTGTCGGAACTCGATTCCGAGTTCCCTAGCTTAAGAAACAACCTAAGGACTCAAAAGGTCATAATTATCAAATGACCCCAAAATATTTAAAAAGCAAACAATTGAGTCCATGCTAATTACACTAAGGCCCAAAACAAGTTTGAAACATTCAAAAAGGTCCAAAATCATATAATTCAAATTAGGCATTGTGACGCCTCGTGTTTTCAAGACTAACCAAGTATGGTGTCATGAGTGTGGTCAGGCCAAGAGTTACGTGTTTTATATGTTCAATTACGTAAATTATGTGTTTAATTAATTCTTTATGTGATGTAATTGTATTTACAAATGTATGTGACTAACGTTTGTTTGTTTTACTATAATCACATGTACACATTATTCCTTTCCCGAGCTGCACCTTTTATAACTCTTAAATTCCCGAACTCATTTCCTATCCCTTTTATTTAATTCGGGAACTTAGTCCTACTCGGTCGTATTTTAATTCGAGCTAAAACCACGCGAAATATCACAACACACAAATATCTCCCGACCAGGCCCCCCGTTACACTTTCCCTTTTATTCTCTTAAACACAAGACACACCCACACACACACATCATCTCTTCTTCTTCTTCTCATTTCTTCTTCTTCTCTCCAAGAGAGAACACCACCACCAACACCAAGCCACCATCATCGAGCCATCCGGTGCCGCCACCTCCATCCCTCCGGCACCACCACTTCATCATCATCACCTCCCCCTCTTCCTCATCCCCATTTCAAGCAAGGGCAAGAAGAATCAAAGAAAAGGTGGAAATGCTAGCTCTACCAAATCCGGCAAGGAATCCAACGATCCGAGGCCACCACGAGATCACCTCAACATTCTGGTTCCAATTCCGGTAAGCTTCCTTTCATTTATTGATTTGTTGGAGGTTTGGTGTGTATGTATATTTGTGTATGTATAGGTTATATATAATGGGTGTGTTTGATGATTTTGTGGAGTAAAACTTGTTTTAATGTAAATTATATGTGCTATATCTTGTATTGTGGTGTGTTTGTGAGTTGCTTGGTGTTGGGTATGAGTTTAGGAAGGTTTGGAGCTTATTTCCCATCATTTTTGTTGCCCAGAATCTTTCACGGGCGTGGAAAATTCCTTCATGGGTGTGGATGGTGCCCGACTTTCTGCCTCATTTTGGCCTTTTTCCCACGGGCGTGGAACTTGCCCTGTTTTCTGCCCGAGTTTGTTTTGCTTCGTTGACCCATCATACGAACTCCAAATGACCTGAAATTTTAACCCTAGAAACCTTTTGAAGTCTACTTCATTATCCATTTCGAATCAACTCAATAATCTTTTATAGTTTGTGAGATATAATCGGTCCTTTTGGGTGTCGCCATTTCCTCAAAAATCTGCATTCACTCAACTTCGCACCTATACCATTTTCACCTCGATTTGAATCACACTTTGAGACATACATATTTAGAAAGAACTATGAGTCTAATTTCATATCCAACAAACAAAACTCAATTCCAACTTATAAAACTTGAGATATGTTCAATTTCCTACAATCTGCACATATGAAAAATTGTCAGCTTTCGTCGAGACTTGATCAAGTCTATTCTCTTTCTTTCCTTTTGCTGGGTCGGTGGGCGGCCCGAAACAGAGTAATAGCATGGGAAATATTTCAAAAATTTTGCCATAATCTCATTATTAAAATATTTCTAAAATATTTTAAATAATCAGCGGAAAAATCAGGCCAGAATAACTCTAATATATACATGCATCGATAACATAATTTTAAATCATAGAGCATATAATCGTAATATGCAATTAACAATTGATAGCATATAATTTTGCCAATACAACGGTATAACCGTACTACAAAATTGGTTATCAACGGCACTTTTTCAGCTGCTCGTTGCTTTCTCGTGAAACCGGCAGAGCTTCCCCGCAATATCCCCGATTAAGACTTGGAGAGTGGACTCCGGTAGTATTTCCCTAAATACCCGAGAAAATATTTTTCTAGAAACACTCATTTTTCTAAAAACTAGAAAATCCCTATTTTCTAATTAATTAAGTGGATTATAGATTAACTATATAATCACCTAATTAATAATTAATTAATCCTTAATTACGGATTAATTGTAATATATGGAGAGAAAAGGGCCGAATGGCTTTTCAAGTCTGTCAAAATTTTCACCAAATTAAGGGTATTCTCGTTCAATTTCCATAATTGGAGTGCACGCCAAGGTTTCTCGGCCAATCCGACTACGACACGAGGCGGCACGTGCATGACGAGAAAAACACCGCCGACCACGCGCCGATAGGTGGCTGCAAGTGCCGCCACTCGCTGCCACATGGCAGCTGTGTGTCGCTGGCGCGTGTCTCACCACGCAGCAGCACCAGATGCTGCGACATGTCCCAAACCTGGTTCGGACCAGATCCGGTCCGCTGACCCTGCCCAAATAGCAACCGACCCTATCCGTATAAGATCTGGTCTGACCCTGTTTGACCGGACTATCGGATCCGTCAACCAGCCCATTTTCAAAAGCAATCTGGTCCGCTGGTTTGGGCTGACGCGGCCTAATCTCGATCGTCCACGTGGCGCACCATTTGGCGCCCGGTCAGTGCTACATGTCAATTGACCAGCTGGCGTGGCGTGACACCTTACTGCCACGTCAGCACTTGCCACATCATCAAAAACCTTTTTTCTTTGTCCTTTTTCAAACATTTTCAAAATTCATTTCTCTTTCGTTTTAATATTTTCCCGTTAGTCTTTGTTGGGGCTTGTGGGGGGACCGACAGGACTAATTAATTTTAGCTCCAAACGGGTCAATCTATTATCATCCCATGATAATATTTTTTTACCGTTTAACAATATTTAATTCAACTAAATAAATATTGTTGCACTCTAAAATTAATTAAATTATTCACGAATTTCTCGATCTAGAATAATTTCGCATTTTACTCCTCCGTGTAGATATCCATGAAAAATAAATTACAACTACTATCATTTATTTTTCACCTCCAATCTGAAATTTATTGATTCGCCTTAAGTTCAAATTCTCTGTATGTGAAACACATTCAACATACAACTTCGGTGACATATCACACGAAGTGCTTTGGCCAAAGTCTTAATTCGAACTTTTACAAATCTATTTCAGGGATATCTTTTACCTTCCAACAAGGCCACAGATTCCTTGATCAGTATTACTCTTTAGCACAATTCATGCAATCACCGAACGTACAAAGTATTTTGGCCACCCATTACCGAGACCTCACTTCTGAGTACATCACAGTAACTAACACTACATGCCTAAAGTCGTAACAATGCCAGGATTAAGAGTCCAATGCTTTTCAAGATTTTATTCATTTTAGATAGCAGTATAAAATGAATAATCTCAGTGGTCCAGTTCAATGTTTTTAATCCCATTGAAAATCATCAACGTGTTATAATTAGAATCTCCATTCCCTATGACAAAAGACTAATCATCTTATATAACCACGTTATAGTCTCGATAAGTACATATTCTCATCTTACCGACTAGAACTTTAATGACACATGATTTTGATATTTTTGGTATTCAAAGTCTTTTCCTATAAAACACATTTCATATAAGAATACCATCACACGTCATTAATTATTAATATGTAAAATACTCATTCATAACTTGCTATAAATTTCAGTTTAATTAATCCAACAAATTGGATTTTCAGGGCATTAATCCCAACAATCTTCCACTTGCCCTAAATTCAATTTGGTTACACATCTAAGTCTTACTCCTTTCTATGAGTGTCAAAACTTCTTTTGCACTCTTTTGCGCCAATAGTTTAGTAAAGGAATCTATTAGATGTTTCTACACTTAGCCAACTTTTAGGAAAAACTGAAGCCAATACATCTCTTTGGCTGCTTCACAAGCTGCCATATATTCAGCTTCTATTGTGGAGTAAGCAATGCAAGTTTGGTTAATACTCCTCCAATTAATGGTTGCTCTTTCCAAAAGGAACACGTGTCTAGATGTCAAACATCTAGAATACAAATTAGAAAAAATTGAATTCATGTATTCTATAAAATGAGCTCATCACTGTGGTAGATTAGCATATATCCTGAGTTCTTCTCAAGTACTTCAATATATGCTTTCACTACTACCCAATGCTAGATTCTAGGGTTTGACTAATATCTGCTGACTTAGACCTATTGCATGATAGACATCTAGCCTTGTATATATATAGAGCTTCCACTGCGAAACTCTGATCATCTCTTCTATCTCTTTAGCTGTCTCAAGACACTGATCCCAAGATAGATGAATTCCATACCTGAAAGACAATGATCCTTTCTTGGAATTTATTATATTGTACCTTGCCAGTATCTTATCTATATATGCTACTTGTGATAAACCAATTACCTTATTCTTATGATCATGACAAAGTCTGATCCTTAGAAT
>JBBMKE010000002.1:2184077-2204690 GCA_037834125.1 Lippia alba | reverse complement strand
GAGCCAGGATTCGCGAGTCGGGGGGCGAGATTTTATAATATAAAATAAAAGGGGTAAAATCAAATTTTGGGGGGGGGCGAAAATTAAAAATTAGGGGGGAAAAATAAAATTTTTTCAAAATACATAGGTAGAAATAAAAATTTTTCAAAATTTAGGGGGGGCATCCGTCACTGTTTACAATCCCTATGGCTTGGTGAAAGTACGATACCTCAAATATTATTAATAATATTGAGATCCTTCCAATTTTGATTTTAGCATAAAAACGTTATAACAGATTTTGACATGTTGTTAAACTATAGAAATACCTCTACCCAAAAAATGTCTTTCGTTTTTACTTGCAATGAAATAAATTATTGAAAAGCTTAGTGTTATTAACAGTGTCAGATAACTTTCTTATAAATACACAGAAAAGATATAAATTTGTTTTGATTTCCTATTTTAACAACATGTTTCATCTTATATTTTACTCGCTCCTCATAGACGTTAAAGGTAGTGGTAAACCATCGAGATTAAATGTGAGAGAATTTTTCTTTTTTCATATACGCAGCTTGTGTATAACTAAAATAACAGAGGAGAATCAACAAGAAAATATATAGTTCTCTGCCCCAATTATTTTATTAACCTTAAAAGCATATTTGCCGGCTCACATCTTAATTTGTTCTTACTTTAATAGTCTTGATCTTTGTCTCCTCGCCTTCTTCATCCTCCTTTGTCTTTGTTTGCTTGTTGCTATACTAAGTAATTTCCTTCTTTCATTCTTCACCATCAAGATATGTTATGGTAATTGTGACTGTCTATAAATATTATATTGGGGGTCGGAGAGCTTGACGAGCTCCCCGCCCCTTGTGAACTTTTTATAAATATAAGGGCCAAGGGGCATAGGATGGAGTCATGCCCGGTGCCATTTATACACTTATCATACTCACTAATTGATAACATTTATACCAAAGGATCGTCTGACGGGTACGGTGAATGTTACATTTATACCAAAGGATCGTCTGACGGGTATGGTGAATGGTTCGCTGGAACGACCACCAGTGTTCTACTTGGACGGGGCGTTTCAAATATGCAACATTAAAGTTCAAATATGTGGTGTTCAATATATCATGGTTTTGCAATCCTCCCCTCAACAACTAGTTTTTGGGGGGTGAGTTAAGTCAAGTACATTATTCAATATGATATTAGAGTATATTTTATTTTAGGCCTGTTTTCCTCCCTGCAAATATTCATTTATGTAAACTTCACGACGTAGTTGTCTCGCATATGTTCTGCGGCACTGGTCAGACGTGAGGGATGTGTGTTAAATGTTTCACATTGAAAGTTCAAAGATGTAGTGTTTAATATATAATAACTTCACAATACTCCCCTCACACTACAAAAAGATAGGAGAATTTCAAAAGATTTTTCCAAGAAATTTCGAAGAATTCATATTCCGAGGGAAACCAAATTGGAGGCTTGATTTCTAAAGAAAGATCCTCGCGGGAAAATTTATGAGAAAATCATTATATCAAAGGGATTTTTAAGAGTAAACGGTCCGTTGGAAAGAGCACCTCAAGAAAAAAGTTCTAAAGAAATTTTTTAGGGAATTTCGAGAGAAAGTCTCAATATTTATCTTCTTCTTCTTCAAAATTCTCACATAATTCCCTCAACAATGTCATTCATATATATTCCAAGGGAAAATCCTTCCGAAGGGATTTTTCTTCTTCAAAACTACTTTCTGAGTGAATCCCGTGGGATTATTCCGTTGTATTCTATACTTAATTCATTTCATGAAAATTTATTTTTTCGAAGGATTTGTCCCGCAGGAGTATAATCTTTTATTTGTGAAGATTTATACTTTTTTCAATAATCCCCAAATCCGGAAAAATAAATATAATATATATTATGTCGATTAAAGACATGATAAGTTAAATTTGTTCAACTTTTCTTATAAGTTAGGTCAACTACATTATTCAATAGAGTGCATGGACAAAGAGCTGGTAGATTGGAATGCAGTAATAACGGCCGAAATGGTGTTCCACAATGTCAAGACACCTGGAAACGGGTTGAAAAGAGTTTAAATATATTTGGGAAATTTTTTATATCTTTTTAGGGAGTGGCACAATCTTTTAATGGTTCCGAGAAATTGCAAATGGAACTGGAATGATGACCTCCATTGTTCCATTGACGGCGGCGTCAAACTATGATAAGGTGTATGATTCAAGGTTCGAATCTTGATATTATGGATATAGGTACTAAATGGTACTTTTGCCCCCATATTTTGAACTTTGCTTCAACTCAAACTGTGGGAAATTTTAGTATACATTATAAGTTCGGGTTGAAATAGAGTTAATTATATGAAGAGTATGTCATCCTTGTTGTGTTTGTCTGTCTTTCTTTCTTTCTTTTTTTTTTTTTTTAAATCCTAAATGAAGGAAAGAGAAGCCAGGATGATGTACTTGCTGTCGGATCTCTTTGGAGAGTTTCTTCATGAGAGGGATCATTAAGGATTCAAGCCATTCGGGGCATAGATTTGTTAAACTAGTACCGTATTTGTATGTGTGGATTATAAACTCGTCTTCACGATCAAATTATTAGCTTAACCATTCCGTATTATATAGTATTTGCATGCATATGTGGATCATAGGCTCATCTTCATGATCAAATTGAACTTAATTAACCATACCTATATATAAATCCAATAAAATATTCGCGTACATCAAATTGAAGTTGTCTATATCTTTGTTGTGGTATTCAAGGTTGTTATAAACAAGTATGAGAATCAGTTTGCCAGCATACATAGAATTGCCCGTCGTATCCTTTGACCAATTCATGAATGAAATTGAAATTCAATCTCAAAACCCCTTTAAGAGGACATCTTTGTAATAAATAAAATATATATAGAAATGAAAATTATACTAATTTAATTCAAATCTAATTTAATAGAATATTGGAATTTATTAATTTAATTCATCATCAAACATAATTCATCACCATCGGAAATGAACGAGGGAGGGGAAGCTTCTTTACTGAAATTCTGAATGCCCGGTGTTTGAAAAATCGGAGTATTTTCTAGGCATGCCTCATTCCTACAAACATCACGTACTAATTGTCTTGCATGGGTTCCGTGGCTACACTCATATATTGAAGTTAATTTTAAAGATATCGTGTTCAATATATATAATGATTTAACAATTATTCTTTATTTTATGGACAACGATTGAATTAACAGATCAAATACATCATTCAATATCGGCAAAGAAGAAAAAATTAAAAAACTTGTTAGAAACTTTATGAAATCCATATCCAAATGGAGCACATTTAGACAGTGATTAATACGCTGGTGTTGTGATGAAGACAAAGAGGATGGAAAAGGGATATTAAAGTATATTTGGATTAAATTAATTAACTGACCTAGTAAAGGGTTAATTTCCAACATGCATGATCAATAACAATGCAGAGGCGGCACGAAAACCATTGAAGTATTTGTCTAGTTTTGTCTTAATCCTCATTGCCTTTATTATTAAACATGTTATTTGCCCAAAGATTGCCATTGTTGTCGCCACTTCGTTTTCCTGTATTGCTTTCATCGTAAACAAAACTATGCTAATTTCTCGTTGCCTATATATAAATCGAGTATCAATTCATAAATCTTACAAATACAATATAGTTTTGGCTAATCGTTTCAACTTTCAAGGAATATCAAAATGAAGCCCTAATGCCTGATCGAGGTCTCCTCCGATCCACTGTAGGTTTGCCGCATCATACTGATATCATGCATCTAATCGCTAACATTTGTACGCTGGTGTTGATTCTTGGTCAGCGGAAATTACTCCATGTTACCATTTTATATTTATTTATTTATTTATTTTTTGATATTTTAAGTATTTATTTTAAAATTAATACTTATATAACAAAAGAATATAAGTATCTTATTCTATAGGTATGAAAGTAACTTCTTTTTAAATTAATGTCTTTTCTTTTGTTATATTCTGTGAAAATAATATAATGATAATTTAAATAATGTTGTTACTAAGTCAAGCCAATTAATATAAAAATCAGGATCAATTAAATTAACATCTACAAGTTTTTTGCACTATTAATAGCCTATGTTTTACAAAATTATAAACAAATTTAAAAAAATCATTCACAACCCTATACATATGAATTATGAAATGCAAATTAAAGTGAATTTTACATCTTTACATGCACATCCATCCCGAACCAAAATAAATAATTTTTTTTATGGATACAAAACATAAAAAAATAAAAAATTACGACAAGGCTTTGAGAGTTTTGACCTTGTTTGATGACCTCGTACGTTAATTGATCATGTCGGAGAATTTCTAATAAGATAATGCCCGTCATACCCTATGTTTGCCAATCATCTGCAATGTTGTCGCTAAGTTACATTTTCCTCTGTAATTTTCTAGGTTTTCTCGTACACAGCTATGTTTCCACCATTACTAGTGCCTATAAATTAAATCGAGCTTCATCAATATTCATACTTATAATACAATAATATATTCGTACACATGGCTAATCGTTTCGAGGAATATCAAAATGAAATCTTAATGCTTGCGTTCCAGGAATCAGAGAATCCAACCAAAGAGAAGAAGATCGAACTCATAATGCATACAAATCTTGATATCGACCAAATATCAAGTTGGTTTGCCCGGGAAAGAAAGAAGAAACGTGAGATGGAATCAGTGTTGGAGTTGGAAGGGTTGAAGCAATTGCTAAAAGCGAGTAGAGCGAGGGAAGCTGAGCTCGAAAACGAAAACCAGCGCTTGAGAAGCCGCTTGATGTTCTTTGAAGGCGAGACGTCCGTATATAGCTTCATCAACGGTCCAGATTTCACGTGAGGTTACGTTATATTATGAAGTAAAATCATATAACATATGTATTAAGCAAACAATAATATTTTGATCTAAGGGAGTCAGATCGTCCTTAGATTTTTCCAGTAATATTGCTCCCCTCCCCCTTTCTTTTTTTGATGAAATTTTGGATTAAATGTAATTCAATGTAAAATAAAGACAAATAATTGATCCAAATTCTAGTAAACGTGACTTCTCATTTTTGGAGGCTATGAATAATACGTGTATATGTGATTTCTATTGGAGGAGTTACTTATGTATATACTGTTGCAAAAGAAAAAAGAATTGAAATATATACATACCTAATGTCCCCGTATAAGATCAAACCATGAGGTATATATATTCGGAGTAAAGAGACAGTTTTTGCACCCCTACTGACAGGGAAAAAACAAGTAGAGAAACTCAAAAAAGTGTAAAACCATAAGAAGTTTTTTTATAGTATCCAATAAGTAATAATTAAAATTAAGATCAGAATAAATTTAGGTTAAATATATAGTCTTAATGAGCTGAAAGACGATTAGACCTTGAATATCTATAAATAAATGATACAAAAGGGATCATGCCAGATTACCACAACGCAGAAAAAGGGTTCAAATCCAAATATACTCACCAATATATATATATATATATATATATATATATATATATATATAATTTAATAAGAGGGAAAAATTAAGAATTGCAAATTTAATTCCAAGCATACAAGTACAGTTGATATAGACTTCTCCGACGCATGTACTAAAGATAGAGAAGCAAACAATGATATTATCTGTTCATCAGTTCATTGTATATGGAGACAGCCTAGGAAAGACTTTAAAAACGCGATGTATTCAATTTTCTTGATTTTTGAACACAATCGATTAATTGAAGACATGGGAATCATCAATATAGTAACCTATAATAGGACAAAAAAAATTATAATATATGAATACGATATGAAAATTTTAATTAAATTTCAACATATTTTTTTGGTAAAATTATTGCATTCACTGGCTTTGATTAACATTCATGCACAAATAAACTTAATTTTCCATCACATTTTTAATTCATCTAACAAAAAGTTAAAGCATAAATTGAGATTTAATCTGAATTCTAATCCATTATATCTACACTTGCATGGGGCCATACGTGATACGCGCCTTGTATAAAAAAATCTTCCCATATACCTCGGAGTTAGGCCTATTAGATTCAATATGCAACTTGAATATTTCCATCATTTTCATGAATACTTATTGGTTGGCCCTATTGTAATATGGTACCTAACTTAACTAGATACATAGCCCAAAGTCTCATAAATTTAATTAAAAAGCAAGCAATAAATATCAAACAACCTTTGAGTTACATAAGTTAGCTTCGCAATCATACTAAATTAATCAAAAATCTCATATTCGAATCTCACTAAACGTACAACTATCGTTAATAGAAAAAAATTTACACCTAAATAATTTGATCCAACTCAAATTTAAATAAATGAGATATATAGACATACCAAAATATGAAATTGAAACAGGTGATCTAAATCGATCAATCTAGAACTTCCTAAACATTTAATACCAAACTAACTCAATCCCATTTGCTTAACATTTCCCTTCCAAGATCCACACATCCAAAACAAAGGGGCAGGATGATAATAATTTCACATGGAGTATTTGTTGCATTGAATTAAAGGACTATATTAAATGAATCTTTCTTATCTTTTCTTTTTCTTTTTTGAAAATATATTAAATGAATCTAAAGATTTACATTTAATACTACCCCACTGAAATCCCAGTTATGCATATAAGTCCCATATCAAAATCCACAAAGCTAAACAAAAGGGGCAAAATAGTAATTTCAGGCCAACCATGTGTATGTAAATGTGTGTATATATTTTTGGAATAAAATATAGGTAAAAATGCAAAATCCATCAGTAAATTTTTCATTTTAATAATTTAGTCCTATCAAAATCTTATTTTGCAATTAAGTCCTACAACTTTTAAAATATTGCAATGTGGTCCGATTTTCTATGTAGCAGCCATATCAGTAAAATGTACTAAAAAAATATTGACTCAATAAAATGTTGACCTAAAAAAAAATGCAAAATTGTTCTATTAGTTTTCCATTTCGACAAATTTAGTTCTGTTCATATTGTTATTTTCAATTAACACCTAACTTTTAAAATTTTGCAATGTATGTTTGATTATCGTTGGAAAATAATTTGTCCACGTATACACTTTCTGATGGTGTCGGAAATGGTAGGAAGCAAAATCAACACCAATCACTCTCTATTTATGTATGTAAGGGAAGACCATCATAGGCATTGAGCCTCAGGAACTGGGTTCCCGTTGAGCATGAATTCTACCAGCTAGGGTAACACTTTAGTGAGGAAGATGAAGCTGTAAGAAGCTTAAAATGCGCAGCAATGGAGTTTCCAGTTCAAAGTATGTGTGGCTTGTACGTGAAGAAATACACTGTAGCCGGTAGGGATTGTTTGAGGAAAGTGTAGTGAAACTTTCCTATTTATAGTTTGAGGGTGGGGGTATTTATGTAAAAGCACATGTGTGGTCCTGAAACAGTGTTGTCCTAGACACGTGTCAAAACGTGAGGGTCTGATAATGACTCGATTATGTCACTATCGCCTTTTGGACGGTTATGCCAGGCTGTGGTGTCAGCGGCGGTTAGGGGATTGTTCTCCCGAGCGATGAGACCCTTGAGGATCTCTCGAGCGTGGGGACAATCGAAGAGGAATGCCTTGCGGAAGAAGTCGAACATAAGAATCATCATGTTCGAGGCACGAGGGTTGGTTACTCGAGGGTGCACTCGTGATGGAGGTGGTTCCTCATATGGTTTGGTAAGAGTTGAGGCTGGGCATATGCCACGAGCCTCAGAATCACGAACATGCAACTAGAGGGACGGTTGGGTCATGGGGAGACCTCCCACGATCATGCCTCGTGTATGGCGTAGATACGAGCGTACTAAGGGGGTCCGTCAGTGAGGAAATTTTTTGTCATAAAAACACCATTTTTTAGCTATTCAATGACTCTTTTGCGAGGAAATAAGTTTTTTTATGACAAAATTTTAAGATAATGTGAGAAAATTTTTGTCACAAATAACTCACTATTGTGAGAAAAACTGTTCGTCACATTAACATTTGTGATGAAATAAATATTTTGTCACAATAACCTAATGCGAGGGGGATATTGTGAGTAAGCTGTGACGAATTTTTTGTCACAAAATGTAATTGTGATAAAATTTTGATTTTTCCCAACAAATTTTTTTGTCACAATAAATTAATTTTTTTGTAATGGATCTCATTGAGATGTTCAAAACACGTACCAATTTAACACCATCATGTAGCAGGAAACGCCCGTTCGAGGCCTTAAAAGTGTCGCTACTGCATCTTCTTCAAATGGCGATATCTTTGCCAAAATAGCACGTCAATCCTAGAGATCACTCCCAACAGATTACTCCTTAAGTGTACTAAAATGTCCATGCCGTGGGTGCTCTAATTAGCCGCTGAAATTGTCGAAAATGAAGTCTGAAAGTCGCGCCTGTTGCGCATGTTGTCGGCCGCAACTTCGCGGGCCAATATCTCCGTCGTTTGGCCTTTTGCAAGACATAAAACCACTCCCATGTTGTAGCTCTCGTCATCGGAGCTGGCCGTATGACTCTTTCAAAGTTTCTGCTGATTTGACCCGATTTCAGCCATGTTCAACCGATCATATCTTTTAAACCGTTGGTTGGATTTCAATTCCGTCTGTGTCATCATGTTCCTTGTGTCTTCGTGTTGGATTTACACTACTCATTTGCAGAACTCCGTCGAGAAACGAGCGATTTTCGATTTGATAATTACGTGCTATTTTTTTATTTTTTCTTAAATATTGCTAATCCATGTCACGTACCAACTCAGATTTTGGAGGAAAAATCAAGAAAAATCTTCAAATTTCTGCCATGTAGGATGCAGAAGACTAAAATCGAAAAATATGAAATAAAAAAGAATGCAATATGAGAAAAATTAAAAAATTAGAACCAAAATTGAACAAGAACATTTTTAGAGAACAAAAAATAATATTTTTTCTATAATTATTTCTGGATCTCATTATGCTACTAATTATAAAGATTTTAAAATCGCATTCGTTAATCACCCTCGAGCGATTATAGAAATTTGAATTTAAATCATTACCGTAAAAGAAAACCCTTTATACCTTTCTCGGTTATTTTGGCTTAGATCAAGTAAAAAATATCCCTTTATCAAGTATTTCGACTTTATTCAGAAAAAATTTAGAAGTATACTAAAAAAATAAACTTCTTTTACTTATGTTCGCTAGTGGCATTCTCAAATGTAGCTATTCGATAGAGATTGATATTGATATGAAAACTTTCATTTGAATTTTTATTTAAATTTATCAAATGATCATGCTAATTATGTAATTAACACAGACGTTGGAATAGCTAGCTAGTATTTTCAAAAGCATAGATGATTATCATATACAGCTGAGCTAACTTGCACGAATCGTCTGAAAAGAACGTCCTGCTATAGCTATATACTAGTAAACATCATACGGAAAGGTAATATAGATATTACCCACTTATATATATGCATATGGACCAAGTAAAATACCAAATTAGTTTTATTCTAGAAAAAAAAAATTCTTTTGTTATCCATACATGGTTTGTTTTTATAATTTATCTTTCAAATAAATTTTCATTGCAAATCTCCATCCAATATTTGTATTTGTAACATATCGTCATTTAAATTTTTTATTTGGTGGTTTTGGTGAAAATACAACTAACGTGTATATTTTATAAACATGTCACGCGTCATGTTTTTTAGTCGAAATCACCAAAAAAAATTTAAATGGTCGTATGTTACAAATGCAAATATTAGATGATCGTAATTACAAATGCAAATATTGTTGCCATTTGAGGACATCGGTCGACCGCCTGGTTGGCCAATCTAAGTATCCCCGTGGAGATCAAATCTCAACCTTGGTAGTTGACTTACAATTCGACATGGCATGCCACGACTGGTTGAAAATGATGCGAGTGTGGAGGGACAATGCCACGTCACAACTATTTGACAAATATTATTACTTATAGGGAAGGTCACAAGTAGTGTGGACGTGTGATCTTGATTTCAGGGGAGAATAATTGGAAAATATTGGCAGAGTGTGAAATGGATGTTGAGATATTTAAAGAGTACTGCAGATGTTGATTTTGACTTTTGACAATGCCAAATTGTGTGATTTAATTGTCAGTTATGTGTATTCAAATTATAGTGGAGACTTAGATAAGAGATGATAGCTGACAGGTTAAGTTTTTAATCTTTCTGGTGGTGTCATTAGCGAGAAAGCGACTTTACAAGTTGTTATTACATTGTCTACTATAAAGACTGAATATATGGTTGTTATGTACAGAAGCAGTAAAGGAGGCTATTTGATTGCGGGATTTGTTAAGTGATTTTGATTTTGTTTAAGATAAGACTTTGGTGTTTTGTCATAGCTAAAGCACCATTCATCTTACCAAGAATCACATGTATCACGAGCGTACAAAGTATATTGATGCCAGACATCATTTCATTGGAAACATTGTATTACAAGGGATGGTTGGTTGATGTGAAGAAATTGTCAAAACATGATTTGTTATTTTGAATTTCTTGGCGATCCAAATTGCATCCATACCCAATAAATTCGCAGTGTAACCCCCCCCCCTCCCCACCCCCCCCCCCCAAAAAAAAAAAAAACAAAAAACAAAAAACAAATAGTATTATACTACAATGTTTGAAAATTAAGTTTATTTTTTTGAATTGAGATACACAAAGATTTTATTAATTTAAAAATATCTAACTTAAATACAACGTACTTGGATCATTTTTTCTCATAGTAAAAAAATCTCTCTTTCGTCCCCAAGAATTAGGCTTCATTAAATCCTGTCGTTTTTGTTTTATACATACTTTAAATATGTCCGTGCAACATAAATTATTGCAATATTTACTAACATATTATATCCTATCACATATCAATTTAATCAACCATAATATCATAAATCTCAAATTAAATTAGATCCCAAGATAGGAGACTCCGAGGTTCCACCAACTGGCGCCAATGTGCTGAGTCTTGCTGCACGTATCGAGCCTAACACATGCATAAACACAGCACTTTGCAGCTTACAATTTACACCTTTTGACCAACATATAGTTCAAAGATCATGCAAAAACGTCAAGATTAGTGCAGCAAACACCTCATGGACCTGTTAATCCCAACATCCCTAGTCCTCCTCCTATTGTTTCCACTCTTCCTTCATCTCCTCCTCCTCCTCCTCAAACCATCGAAAAATCTCCCTCCAGGCCCACGGCCGTGGCCCCTGATAGGCAACATACCCCATTTCATATCCAACAACCCGCATGTCATCGTCTCAAACTTGGCCAAAATCCACGGCCCTTTGATGTCATTAAGGTTGGGAACTCGGACTATAATCATCGCCTCCTCGCCTGAAGCAGCAAGGGAAATCCTCAAAACCCACGATCGCGAGCTGTCGGGGCGGTGCGCGCCGAAAGCCACTCCTATCAAGGTATCCGATCTCAAGAAATTCTCCCTTTTGTGGGCGGCTGATTGCAGCCCGCACTGGAAATCGATTAGGGTTTTGTGGAAAGCGGAGCTGTTTTCAAACAGGGCGTTGGATTCTCAGGCTTTCTTGAGGGAGAAAAAAGCGGCGGAAATGGTGGAGTACTTGGGGAGGAAGGAAGGGGAAGTTGTGAAGATCAGTGAAGTTGTGTTTGCTACGGTTTTCAACACTATGGGGAACCTCTGTTTTTCGAGGGATTTGATAGGTTTGGGAGATGGGAAAATGGCTGGTTACTGGAAGGAGACCATGTGGAGGTTCATGGAGTGTGCTACTTCTCCTGTTGTTGCTGATTTCTTTCCTGTTCTTGATGGGTTGGGGCTTGATTTTCTGGGGAAGAGGAAGGAAGCTGGAAGATGTATGGGGAAAATGTTTGAAATGTGGGGAGAATTGATTAGGCGGAGAAGGGAAGAAGGTGGTAGGAAGAAGTATGGGGATTTCTTGGATTTTATGATGGAGAATGGGTTTTTGGATATTCAGATGCTTTTCATGCTTCTGGTATGTGCTGAATAATCGACTTTCTGCATCAATATAATTATTGATCTTGATCAAATTCGTTTTGTGCCATATCTTGTTTCTTCTGCAAATCGAGTTCATATAAGAAGTTTCATATATGAACCAAAAACTACTTTGTTAAAATAGCAAATCCTCATGTTCAATTTATGAAAAAATTACATTTGACTATCCTGCTAGATAGGATAATTACAATGCAATATATCTTTATCAAAAAATGATAATTTAATCTCTAAATATTATGTACCGTTTGTGATCCCTTTATTTAGTTAGGGTTTCGTTAGATTCTCAGTGACTGCATTGTTATATGTGCCAAATATAGAGATCGTTTTGTTGGAATATGTACTGTAGGTTGAACATGTTATTTTATTCACTAAATTAATTGAAGGATAGACTCAACTCTAACGGGATGGAAGGATCATAAATGGTCCATAATTTAGGATTAAATTTTAATTTTCGAATAAAAATGGACTACATTATAATTATCTTATTTAACAAAGTTGTTAGACATGATTTTCCCTTAATTTATTCTAGCTAGGAATTAAGATTTGCCTTTAACTATTATGGATATAAATTTAATTACAGTGCAGTTCATCTATATTCATCTATATCGAGAAAGTATATTTTAGTTCTAACTAAAATACTGTGCATAGATTAGGGTTTTACGTCATTCAAAAAATATTTTCGATTTTTGTAATTTAATTTTTAACTTTAGGGACTATTGTTAAATTCATAATTAATGAGGGTCGTTTTGCATTGTTTATATTTTTATTTTATAGGGATGTATTTGTAGTTTTTATTATATATTTAATGTAAATAATTATATAAACAGTCCGGGTATAAATGTGTTTTTACAAATTTTGTTTGGAATTTCAAACCAAATAAGACATACAAGGATTAAAATCCAAATTTTCAATCTAGGTGGGTTGTGTTGTGATTAAATTTAAATACAGGATATTCAGATACAAATCTCTTTTTATTCTAATTACACAAATTTTTTTAGATTTGAGAAATTACAAAAACTCCCCCTAGTCTATATCAGAGATTCATAGAATGCATGCCGTTATAGTCATAAATTTTAATTCAAATATTGACCTGTAAATGTTTGAAACCAAAGGTAGTATTACGAAAATTTTAACCTTGGTTGCAGGAAATACTTCCAGCTGGTGCAGGAACTTTGGTGTCGACTATAGAATGGGCCATGGCAGAGTTGATCAAGAACGAAGACTCCATGATCAAACTTCAGCAAGAACTCCAAAATCACATTCCAACCGACGGCTCTGATTTCATCAAAGAAACCCAGATATCACAGCTCCCATTTCTCAACGCCTGTATCAAAGAAACCCTGAGATTACACCCGCCTATAGCGTTCCTGCCTCACTCCGCTCAATCCACATGTGTAGTGATGAACTACACAGTTCCTAAGAACACTCTGGTGTTCGTCAATCTCTGGGCAATCGGGCACGACCCGGTTGCTTGGGAAGACCCGTTCTTGTTCCGGCCCGAGAGGTTCCTCGATTTGAAATTGGAGTTCAAAGGGCAGGATTATGAGTTCTTGCCATTTGGTTCTGGAAGAAGAATGTGCCCCGGTTTGCCCTTTGCTAACAAGGAGGTGCACTTGATTTTGGCAGCTTTGATCAGGTGTTTTGATTGGTCGACTCTGAATGATGGTGATCGTGGTGAGTTGGATATGAGTGAAAAATATGCAGTTCCGCTGCGGCGGGAAAGGCTGTTGGTAGTGATCCCACATCGGAAGCTGTAACATGTTAACAATCACAGGTTTGGATCTTTTATTTCATTCATATATAAAAAAAATCAAGTCTTCTTTTTTAAATATTGATTATCTATTAATGTATTAATACACTTATACTTAGTGTGTATAAGGTGAGTTGGATAAAATGCCAAACTTGAAACACAAAACTTGCCTAACAATAAAGAAGAAGTATTACTATGTTTATATAGAAAAAAAGAATAATATATGTTCGTAATGATGCACGAATTTTATTTACAGTGCACGGCGTTCATTCTTTTATATAATTTTCCTTTGTCTAGTAACATCATTAAAAAATTAAGACCCCGAAAATCATAGTAAATCCTCACTAATATATCGTTCGACCATTTCTATATTAATAACTTTTTATATGAATATTTAATCTTCATTGTTGTTATTGATTTTATTCGGGAGTATTTTCAAATTCTACTCCATAAGTAGAAGTCAAGTTGTAAAAATTTATATATAGTAGTAAAACTGTAAAAAAATAATAATTATAGTAGTAAAAATTTGCCAGTATTTGGAAACTTTTTATTAGTACAAATCTGCGAACTATTTGAAAAAAAAGCTAATAAACAAAAAAAAAGGATTAATTAGAATATTTAAAGAGAAAAGTTAATTTGACTTTTAGCTTTTATAAAATTACTAATTAATTTATTTTGAAGTATTTTAAAAATCTTTTAATGTTATGACATGATGAAATATTTTCTTAAATATAAATTATTATAAATTACGATTTTGTAAAATTATTTAAAATCAATGAAATATATTAGTTTAAATTTTTTTATTTATAAATACTGAAATTTTAAGAAAAGAGAAATATTTACTTAGTAATTGTAGATTTTTTTAATTGTGATAATTTTTTAAATTATGAAATTTTGATTGGAAAAAAAAAAGATATAACGGCTCTAGAGTTGTATTTTTATTTAAAAAGTACGGAATACTAATATTTTAGTTGGATATAATTTTAAAAAAAAATATTTAATAAATATATAAAATCATATAATTTATAAGCAGAACTTAAAAGTATGTGTTAGACTCTAGTGTTCGGCTACTTCTAAATTCTTTTAAGCAGAAATTGCTTTCTCAAACACTTTAAAAATTATTAAAAATAAACATTTATGTTATAAGTACTTAATTTTAGAATTTATAAATACCCTCCTAAAACAAACTTTGCTTGCGTCATGCTGGCTCTAATTATTGTCAACCAAACGTAGTATGCATTAATTATATAAGAGATAATAATAAGTAATCATATTATTTAATTTAATAATTTTCCTTCCGCTAATCACTTCATCAGAAAATTAACACACTCTGAAATGCATAATAAATGCTCACTAATATATTTTTCGACCATTTACAATGTAACAATAAGTTATATGAATATTTATTTTTATTAATTGTAGTAATCGGTTTTATTAAACAAACTTGGCTTGTGTCCTGTTAGCTCTATTTATTGCCATGCCAACCGAACGCAGCCCACTTTAGTTATATATAAGATATTAATTAATAATTAATCATATATTATAATCGGTTAGATCCAAACTCAACTCTTATTGTTAGATCCAAAGTTCAAAAGATTCGATAGCATTAATGTTAATATAATTTCCATACAAGTCCAAAAAAGGTCCTATAGATACATGCATCATGCTTGCTCAACTCTTCAGATTGACAACTCAAGAATTCCATCTCAGACCGATTCGCTCGATCCTAACAATCGAGATGTATTCCTTGTTCATCTTCCTCCTCATTCCCATCTCAACTTATTTCATAATAACCAAAAGAAAACTCCATTATTCTCCATCATCCAAGGAGCACCTCAATCTTCCGCCAGGGCCATACCAATGGCCTGTAATAGGGAACATCCTCGATGTCATTGGCAAGAACCCTCATATACTACTCGGGAATCTAGCCAGAATCCATGGCCCCTTGATGTCTCTAAAGCTGGGAAATCAGCTTTTGATCATGGGATCTTCTTCGGAAGCAGCATTGGAAATACTTAAAACGAATGATCGTCACCTCTCATCTCGTTACACTGCTAAAGCGACGCCGATAAAAGAACATGATCTGAAAAGATTTTCCATTCTTTGGGCGCCGGAGTGCAACAACCAGTGGAAATCCTTAAGGTCCATTTGGCGGGGCGAGCTTTTCAGCAACGCGGCCTTGGATTTTCAGGTACCAGGCTAAATGGCTGGTGAAACAGTCATCTCATTCAATTTTAAATAATGTTACGTTAGCTTATGTGAAAGTTTATGTTCGGCCTAACTTTCCCCCGGACAATGTTAGATGTTTAAATAACGTTACATTAGCTAGCTTATGTGAAAGTTTATAATCGGCCTAATTTCCCCCCGCACAATGTGGGATGTTAACACATTTTATGTTCGGCCTAACTCCCCCCCCCCCCCTAATGTGGGATGTTAACACACACTTCGCACGTCCAGGCCCGAACAATTGGAGATCTAATTTGGAGCGTGATATCGCGTATTTAAATCGCAATATGTCGTATTTGCTGCACAAATTGGGGAGTAAACTGATTTTGATTCTCATCTAGGGAGTAAACTAAAAAATTTTCGACTTAAAAAACAAACTAAAAATTTTTCAAACCCATTGGGAGTTTTATAAAAATGCCCCGTATAATTTTGAGCTTAAATCCTTATGGTCCTTTTGAGAGTAATTATATTTAAAGAAAAAATGGTTTGATTAATAAAATTGTGTCAAAAAAAGGGAAAATCAATATCGAAATCCAGGGAATTGAAACATAATCTCTCTTTGATCTTCAGGGACGTCCAATTTAAAAAAGAGAAGTTAATCTATAGAATATAATATTCATGCACCAAAATCTATGAAAATACTATATATTTATAAATATTTGTTATTTATAATCATCCATCAAGCAAATATCTAATTTGGGTTTGATTTGTATGTTTCACTTTTATATTTCCTGTATTTCATGCATATATAGGAACAGTAAAGCAAAATATTCTACCTGAAAAATCAAGAGAGGAACTATAGAAAAATAAAAAATATTCTTCTAGTGGGACAAAAGATTAAAAATTGATCTCTTATGAAGTTAAACGAAAAATCAAAAGATTCCCTTTTATCAGCCACCTATTGATAAGTGTGTATGAATAAGTGAAATAAAAAATGTAATAAAAGTTTAAAAATTCAACGTCATTTCTCTCTCCTAGCCTCTCTCTTGTTTTGGACTTTGAATAATCATTCCTGTATCTAACTTTCTCTTCCTTTTCCATAAGCTCGAGTTTGTAACGCGCCACGACTCCTCTAACTGCTCTCCTTCTACTATTACCCTAAATTCCTGAATATCCTATCCGACGTTTGGTTACTTGCAGGACAATCTATGAGAATCGCATGAGCCAGTTCGTCCATACGGGTGAACTGATCACTTACCCGCTTCATCACCCGAGCTGAATTTGGGGTTTGGACCCTTTTCGTTTCGGGGCCTTGGGTGTAACCCATCATTAACAAAATACAAGGTTGTCGCTAGTTAAATTTGGATCAAATTGAATTCATGAACCCAAAATTGAGAAATAATTTGGAGTAAATAAATGTGACAGAAAACAATTTCAAATAATTTTGGAATTCAAAGCCGAATATTCACAAAATAATTTCCAATAATTTTGAAATTATATTATTTGTTATTTTATAAAGGATAAGACTTCTCTGGAATAACTGTTAGAACTCTTTTATCACACCCAACACTTGGCCATTGTTCAATATTATAGCAACGTCATAGGCCTGCGTGGGAATCAATTATACTATGGCAAATAATTGCAAAGTTAGGGAACTTAGCTATGTTAAAAAGAGAGTTGGGAGAAAAGTTTTGTTGTGTTCATTGTTCATTTCTGTTTAATCAAAGTATACAACGATACAGAGTTAAATAGGAGGACAATCCTAATCTCAGGCTAATTACACGTCAAGCCAATAAGGAAAAATAATCAATCACAAAACTGTCCAAATATACATTAGATCTCCAACACTCGCCCTCAAGTTGGATCATGGGGTTCGACCATGTTCAACTTGGACAACGAACTATGAAAGTTCTGGCTGCTCACTGCTTTGGTCAAGACATCTGCAAGTTGCTCATCTGACCTGACGAATGGAATCTTGACTACCCCAGAGTCAATTTTCTCTTTAATAAAGTGTCGGTCGATCTCCACATGTTTCGTCCGGTCATGCTGTACCGGGTTGTGGGAGATACTAATCGCGGCTTTATTGTCGCAGTACAGGTCAGCGCTCTCTCCGGGGGGGAATCCTATCTCAGTTAGAAGTTTTTGTATCCACAGAACTTCAGTAATTCCCCGTGTTATTCCTCTGAATTCCGCCTCGGCACTAGAAAGTGCCACCACTTTCTGTTTCTTACTTCTCCACGTTACCAAGTTGCCCCCCACAAATGTAAAATATCCAGAGGTGGATCGTCTGTCTGTGACACTCCCTGCCCAATCAGCGTCGGTATAGGCAGTGATGCGGTTATGTCCATTCCTAGCAAACATGAGGCCTTTTCCAGGAGAGGATTTCAGATATCTCAGAATCCTCAAGACTGTCTCCATGTGCTCCTTGCCGGGGTTATGCATAAACTGGCTCAGAACACTCATGGCGTAGGCAATATCTGGTCTTGTATGAGACAAATAGATCAGCTTACCCACGAGCCTTTGATATCGGTTCTTGTCGGTGGGTATCTGGTCTTGAGATATTCCCAACTGGTGATTTTGTGCCATGGGGGTGTCTGCTGGTTTGCAGTCAAGAAGCCCAACTTCTGTCAAGAGATCGAGAATGTACTTCTTTTGTGATATGAAGATGCCTTTGTCTGATCTCATCACCTCAATTCCAAGAAAGTATCTAAACCTCCCCAAGTCTTTCATTTTAAATTCCTGTGCTAGATTCTTCTGTAGGCCGGCTATCTCCTTAGTGTCATTCCCAGTAATTACCATGTCATCTACATAAATAATTAGGAGGGTGATGAGGCCGTCTCTCTTCTTGATGAACAAGGTGTGATCTGAATTGCTTTGAGTGTATCCGTATTTGCTCATCGCAGTGGTGAACTTCCTGAACCATGCTCTCGGCGACTGTTTGAGTCCATATAGTGAGCGTTTCAATCTACACACAGTATGCTGGTCTCCGTTTATGTGAAATCCAGGTGGGAGATCCATATAAACTTCTTCCTCAAGATCCCCGTGTAAGAACGCATTCTTTACGTCGAATTGCTGCAGAGGCTACCCGTAATTTGCAGCTACGGACAACAGGATCCGAATGGTGTCTAACTTTGCCACAGGGGAGAAAGTCTCCATATAATCGACTCTGTATGTTTGTGAGTATCCCTTGGCTACGAGCCTGGCCTTGTACCTCTCAATAGTTCCATCCATTCTGTGTTTGATGGTGTAGACCCACTTACACCCAACTGACTTCTTTCCTGTTGGCAAAGAGCAAACTTCCCATGTGTCGTTTTTATCCAGTGCTTCAATTTCACTTTCCATTGCTTGTTTCCATAATGGATCATTCAGAGCCTCATCAACGGTGCGGGGAATCTGATGAGAGTACAGGGCGTGAATGAAGCCCTGCAGTGTTGGTGAACACCCGGAGGATATGTGATGAGTAACCGGATATCTGCTCTTGCTTGTTTTGTCTGGACTGTACCCGTTGGGTGGAATGCCCCTGTTCTGTCGAGGAGGTAGAGTATATGTAGTTGGAATGGAAATAGAAGAGTTAGGGGCACTTACCTCAGGGATATCCGAAGGGGGTTCTTCTAGGGTGTTTGAGAGAGATGGAGATGGTGCTTCGGGTTGTACAGTAGACTGAGTAGGCGGGGTGTACTCCTGTAGTGGTTCCAACCATTCACACATCCAATTTAGCCCTTCTTGTGTAGTCTCCCCCTGAAGGGGTACATTGGTGCGTGTTTTGAAATAGTACTCCGTCTCCAGGAAGTCCACATCCATGGTGATATAATGGCGTTTGTCAGTTGGATCATAACAGTGGTAACCCTTTTGGGTAGAATTGAACCCCAAGAAGACACATCGGACTGCACAAGGGTCAAGTTTCGTCCGGAACTGTTTGGGAGTGTGTACAAATGCCACGCATCCAAAGACCCGAGGGGTGAGCAGGAGAATTGAAGGGATTGAGTGAAACTTCCTGAGGGTGTCCAAGGGAGTCCCATACTCTAATGCCTTAGTGGGGAGGCGGTTCATTACATACACAGCTGTTGAGACTGCGTCTACCCAATATGAGTTGGGGACGTGGGCTTCAAAGAGAAAAGCCCGAGCACTTTCCAGTATGTACCGGTTCTTTCTTTCGGCTACACCATTCTGTTGTGGGGTGTGAGGGCAAGTTGTTTCATGGATGACTCCATGTTGGGAGAAAAAATATTGGAGGGTTTGATTTACGAACTCTCCCCCATTATCGGTTCGAAACACTTTAATCGGGACAGAGAACTGAGTCTGAATCATCTGAAAGAATTCTTTGATTTTCTGAGGAACATCGGATTTCTGTTTCAAGAAATATACCCAAGTGAATCTGGTGCAATCATCAATTAAAAGAAGAAACCATCGAAACTTGGAGTTAACATGACTTGGGACTGGCCCCCACACATCAGAGTGTATTAATTCAAAAGGCCGGGACGTTTTATTCTTAGAACTCGGATAGAAGCTTCGATGACTTTTTGCAAGTGCACATGTATCACAATGTAAGGAACTTGACTCCGACACTAAGCTCGGAAATAACCGTTTCATATACTGGAGAGAAGGGTGCCCCAAACGGCGATGCCATAACCACAACTGTCTGTGATTGCTGCCCAGAGTCAAGTGGAGCGAGCCAGCTTGTGAGATATCTTTGACGTAGTACAACCCATCTCTCTCAATACCA
>JBBMKE010000002.1:2152887-2183977 GCA_037834125.1 Lippia alba | reverse complement strand
TCGATGTGGGACATTTAACACACCCCCGTCACGCCCAAATTGGTGCGTGAACATTGCAGGAATGAACATCTGCAAGCCGCAGGATTATGTGGTGGAATCTTGTGGGGGAGTTGTTCTGGGTAGATTTTAAATGGAGCGATATGAAAAGTATCGAAACACTAGAGGTTGAGATTTGGAGAAGGCTTTCCTATGGTTGGACCCCCGTAAAAAGAGTCGAGAACAGAGTTGTTTTCTTGGGCAAGAGGTACAGTTTCTCTTGCAATGCACCGGGATCTAGTCTTATATACTTCACTAGTAAAGGTGAAAAGATTATTCGTTGTTACAGTATAGAGGAGAAAAGCGTTTTGGTGGTGTTGCCGTTTCCTAATTTGTTCACACCATGGCTTTCCTTGACAACGTCCGATGTTCTGGCTTGTGAAAGTGGACAAGGGGAAAAACAGATGTCGCATTTTGGGTTAAAGAATGATGTCCTGTAAGAAATTACAAAACACCTTGGTGCACCGCTTGATTATATGAACTTTCGATGTGTTAGTAGGAGCTTCCACTCAATAGCTCCTCTAGCAAATTGGAGAAGGACGTTATCCACATCGTCATCATCATCATCATCACTGGAGAAGAGATATGATTTTCCGCTACTCGTGTCAGTCGTAAATCATGGAGCTGCTACTGATGTAAAGCTGATGTAGAAAGTTGTTGATCCCAGGCAAAACAGTATTTATTACATGAAGACGATTCCAGAGTCTCATAAAAGTACTTTGATCGTCTACTCCAACCGCGGTTGGGTGCTAACAACCTATAACTACGACTTTGTTACTCTCTACAATCCATTCACAAAGAGTATCCTCAGTTACCCAATGAAAAATCTAGTATTGACTAATGAGAATCTCTTTTTTGTGGATTCCGGTGATGCTACTTTTATGATAGTTGCCGTTTCATTCTTCTTTAAAAAGAAAGTTGTTGTGATGTCCGTCCGTCATGGACAGGCAAGATGGACCCACGACTCTCTCCATAGTAATGTGAGCTTTAGAGCAACCCACACTAGCCCAGTGTTGTTCCGTGGGTCTTTCTATTACTTGGATCACAATGGAAATATCGGGAAGCTCACAGTAACTGAAAATAATAGGTTTAGCTGGAAAGTTCTAGACAACCCGAGGAAACCCTGCCAATCTTTTTGTCCAAATTTCTTGGTAGAGTGTGGTGGTGAGTTGCTTTCGGTATGTATTCAATGTGGTGGAGGAGAAAATGTTGTTGTTTGCAGGTTCAATCAACTTGGAAAGGCTTGGGAAACCATCCCGAGTTTGGGGAATTACAGTTTATATTTGAGTCGATCTTCTTCCTTCTCAGTACTGATGATGAGCCCTGAACTGAGGAACATAATATATTTACCATTGGTTTATGGGTCTGAATTTGTTTTCTTCTCTTTAGACTCGGGCAAATGGCATTCTCCAATGAGTGGAAGATATTCATCGACTCATTTTTATGGTTCTAGATATATCCTCAATGCCGGTTGGATTCAGCCTAGTTGGTGCTAGGAGAGATTGTTTATTTCTTTCTTTTCTCAATATCGGACGAGTCAATTGTTTTTTTTTTTTGGTACCTTCTTGTAAATAAATTAAAAGAAAAGAAAAAGTCTTAAAATTAGGAAAAGAAAAAAAAGATCGTGCAATATAGAATTTTTTTTTTTAAATTAGGTTGCAGAAAAGTAAAAATTCCAAATCGAAGACACCAAAGCGGTTACTCCCCGTGACCCTGAATATAATAGAATAGATTATTTAAATATATTAAATTAAATTATTTATTTTAATATAAATTTAATAATTATATATTAATAATAAATAATTTAAAATATAAATTAAAAATATAAAAAAATAAAACAATAATATTAAAGAAGGAGAATAAAAATGAAGTGAGAAAAAAGGGAGTTAATAAAAAATAAATAATTTAAATTAATTAATTAAAAAAAATTAGAGACAAAGTTTAAGAGATCACTTTGCGTATGACATATAGTAGCGATCAAAGAGGAAAGTAGTATTGGACTGGGGCCAATTGCTGCTGTTTGCAATGGCGTATGTACCTCCGCACAAAAGGCAGCTTAAGGACGGCGAAGCCTCATCATCGCCTACGCCGGAGCTACCGCCGGAATCTTTGATCCCCCGCTTTCGGAGAAATGCAGGATCGACCCGGAAGTTTTATTTTCACTATGCTGATAAAGCTATATCAAAATGGTTCGTGGTTGGATTGGCTGACGAGTCCAGAGTTTCCGACTTGGTACGCCTCGAGCCGGTGGCTAAGCATGCCTTTGAGCTCGAACCTGGTGAAACTCCTCTTGCTCTAGTGCTCAAAGGTTCCCTCTTTTCTCTCGTGTGTATATATATATATATATATATATTTGGTCAACTTCTCTCGTATCATGCTTTGCCTATATACTGTGTTTGGAGGACAAGGTTTGTCACTTGATTTGCGCTGATATGGACGGAGATATAGTGTATCAAGAAAGAAGAGTAGGAGATACGGTAGGAATCAGATAGATCCATATAATTAAATATGCATTAGAAATAAGATTTATTTATTTCTCTTAAGAGTACTAGTTTTATTTCGTTTGGTAATTTGTCCTGAGTCTGGCTGTTTTTTTTATATTACGCAAATCGTTTGGTTTGGTGATACATTTTGGTTGAGCTGCACATATATAGCAATTCTAGGCCCGATTTATTTCTGATATTTTGATTTTATTTTTTATTTTTAAAGAAACTGGCAAGGTGGCAAGTGAGTTCTTTTCAAATCCATGGGTGTTTATTGTGGAGTCAGTGAAGGAG
The DNA here is from genome assembly GCA_037834125.1 of Lippia alba. Classification (NCBI taxonomy): domain Eukaryota; kingdom Viridiplantae; phylum Streptophyta; class Magnoliopsida; order Lamiales; family Verbenaceae; genus Lippia; species Lippia alba. The sequence goes on along the minus strand of JBBMKE010000002.1, from coordinate 2,181,164 downwards.
GACTTGTTTTCATCGTTTCAGCATGTTAAAGATGAGATGAGGGTCGATGAAGCTGGAGACATAAAACCAACTCTGCTCGTCCGCTTTGGAAGAATTCATTTTCATGGGTTAGTCATGCATTAATGTTACTTCTGCTGATCATGACTTATGTCTTTAATCTTATAATTATTATTCTATATCTATTGCATGCAAGAACCATTTTCAAGTATTATTCTATATCTATTGCTTGCATATATATATGTAGGAAACGCTGGTCTACTGCAGAATCTTTGAGACAATTACGCAAGTCTTTTTACACAAGTATCCCACCTTCAAATATGGAACACATCACAAACAACATTGCCCCGAAAATTGGTTTTGAGTTTGAGGAGGAAAAGGAGTTATATTATGTCAAGGTATTTTTCAGGAATTCGTCATGCTTTGTTTTTATCTTTATTGTTGATTATCACACCCTTTCTTCAGAACGATGCTAATTTCATTGTAGTTTACTGACACCAAGCGTGATTCATCAGTCATGTTGAAGTGCTATTTTGCAAAAGACACCAATCAACTCGAACCTTACAAGGCAAGTTCTGCTGTGGTTTCTTATAGCCTATGCACAAATAGTTGGCTTCCCACACGTTTCAGCTTGTTATTCGAACTATTGGCTTTATCATTTTTATGTTTAAGGAATCAATGTCTCTCTCTCTCTCTTTCTCTCTCTCCACTGTCTTCTGTGTATCCATTTCATTTCATAGGTTGAGTTGAACAAAGTGCGGCACACCAGGTTCATTGAGCGGCGCCTCGTTGCAGATATGGCTTGCCTTGAAAAGAATCATGATCTGAGGCTGATGCTCTTTACAAAGAGAATTTCGAGAACTTTAACAGTGAGATCTCTGGACTTTGGAAAGAAATCTGATTTTTCTTCATCATTCATGAACTAACAAATTTTTCTATGGACGATTGATATTTTGAGCTAGACCAGTGAACTACTTTTCTATGACATATACAGGAAGAAATACAGGAAGAAATGAATGTGAATATGAAAACCCTGATAAACTCTGCCATATTAGATCCAGATGTTCAGGGTGGATTAAGGTGGCCATTGGGAAAACAGTCCTCTGGCCGATACACTGTGGTCGGGGTTTGGCATACAAATGCTAAAACGTTTAAATATCCATCAATGAGACTTAAAACTCGACGTGCGGATAGAATTGATTTCAGAACCTCCCAAGGAGATGTTGACTCAGAGGTTATTCTGAAAATGCCTGGAATTTGGTCTCTGCTGCAGGTAAGTGCTTTTATGCTACACGCGTACGTTTGTATGTGTGTTGTATATCTATCTTGTTTTCATGGGGTTTTAAGTTCCTTATATGTTTGAGTCGCGGAAAGTGTAATCTGATTTCTGATGAATGAAATTGTAGGAGCAGACCGGAAATGCCGACACTGCATTAGAAATGCTTCAGGAGAACATGAAGCTGATATGGATGCACCTCTTGTCATAAGGCTCGGGCTCAGGCTCAGGCTCAGGCTCAGGCTCAGCCGTTGTACCTGAAAGTAGCAGCTTGCCTTATAGTGCTGCATGTAAATATTCTTCCTCTCTATAATGGGTGTGTAAATGTCTTGCAAGACATGTATTTCTGGCAAATTCCCGTCTGTGATTCGTGATACGCTTCCTCACTGTTTAATATGTCGAAGATTGTGACAACAGACACCACTTTATATATACATATAACTAAGTATTGCTTAGTTGATTTTTCCATACATTCTCCCATTAACCAATGCTAATTAATACACGGCAAATGGCAACTGAATGACTCCCTCACACTCTCCTTGTTCCGAATCACTCCATCAGAAAGATGATCAAGAATTGGTGCGCATTGCACAAATACACAGCAGACGCAAACAAAGAACATCTTCTAGAAAGACTCTCCTCACCATCCATCTCTGATCAGAAACTGGCTGCGAGAGAGCTCCGATTGCTGACAAACAGATCACCCTCTTTTCGCGGCCTTTTTGGAATTGTAAATTTCATTTTGATTCAAGTCCAAGACCTTAAATCCTTAACTTGGTACCGAGCTAAAACTTTTCGATATGAACATGACTGACCAGAGCTAGAACACAATAAAAAGCATTGCGTAAATTGCATTTAGATCCAATTTCAAGATTTGCAATTAAATGTCTTGAAAAAATCTTCTTAACCCAAACACGTACCAACACAAAACTTTTTGATCGAAAAATGGACGAAATCAAAACTCAATAAAAACATTAAAAAGGACTAAACTTTATCAAGTTACCGTCCAAAAATATTCTTGATTTTGGCCTGGGAAGGGAATGTTTTCTTCTGTGAATCAGGCTCCCAGAATGGATGGCAGGAGAATGAGAACTAGCACCTGGTATTGGAAAGCTGATAGAATTGATGGTCTTAATTATTTGGCCTATTGCAAACATAACTCGAATAATCAGAGCTCTGAGGACACTAGCTCCACATATGCGTCTCTCCGTTGCCAGACAAGTAGCTCCATATGCTTGTCAACTTTGCCCGGAAGTCTGGGCGCCTCCCGAGGAGGCCAACAAAGAGTCCGAATAGCGCGCTTATTATGAGAGGCTGTTTACTTTGGCTCGACATTTACGAAAAGATTAATGCCTTCCATGGCACGAGATTCCCTTATTTGAATTTTTTCTCGCTTTATGCCCATACTTTGCTTATTGCTATTTGTGTTTTTCGTGGGCATTCGAGCCTACGTAGTACGAATGATCCTTGGATCATGAACGCTTGTATTTTTACTTGGTTTGCTTGGCTATATATGAGGTGAGGACCTAGGTAAAAACCTGTTCTTTAAAAAAAAACTTGCCTTCCAAAAAATAATATCATGCATAATCGAAAAGTACCTCTTAAACTTTATAAAAGTCCAATCCCATTTAAAAAATTAAAATTTCCAACTCCAACTCCATCCTAAATCGAATTCAACCCAACCATATTATTCAAGAATTCACATCATAAATTCGATGAAATCATTGATTTATTAGCAATTGTCACAAAATTTGGCACATCAATAAACCACCAAACCTATGCAACATCAAATTCCAATACACACAATAAAATACAAGAAATTACAAGATCTTCATCATCAAATTAGATTAATCATCATCAAATTAGAAATTACAAGATCATCAAAAGCAGCATATCACATTTCCTCGACAAAGCACCAGCTCTCATGATCATCACCTTCCTCCACCACAAATACCACCTCACAGAAACTCATCCCATCTTCATCACCACCATCTTCTTCAATCTCAACACCATCATCATCATAATCACCAAAATCCCGATCCTCACAATCCACCCTCCCCATATAATCCAACACCCCTTTTGCAGAAAACCCAGAAATCCCAACCCCGGATCCCCATTCTCCACAACCCTCCAAGTAACCACCCTGTAATCCACCACCGCATCCTCCGACGACGACTAGATCTTGTGGGCCCCCTTCATTTTATCCCGAGACTTGCTCGCCGGCAGGCAGTGGCAGTCGCGGCACCTGGGGCGGCCGCATTTGCCGGTGAACTTGGAGTGGTTCGTGGGTTTTCCGGCGACCTTCGTGAAGGTTCCGGCGGTCGGCGGCGAGGAAAGGACGTTGAGGTTCCTCGGAGAGGGGCGGGGATTGAAAGGAGCTGAGAGGATGGGATGGGTTCGAACCATTCCCCTTTGGCGACCTTCGCGCTGTTGATTTTAATGGACAAAGTTTGGGGGAAAAAACTGAAACTGGTATTCATCTTTTTTATTTCGGTACAATTACAATACAAGTATTTAAAAGAATAATCCTATCAATCTCCGGCTCTAATTACACCCGCTAAGTCGGGAAAGGAATCAATTTGAAATCTTTCCATATATACAGAGATATTGTTAACACTCCCCCTCAAGTTGGATCATGGGGTTCGACCATGTTCAACTTGGTCAACGAACTATGAAAGTTCTGGCTGCTCACTGCTTTGGTTAAGACATCTGCAAGTTGATCCTCTGACTTAACGAATGGAAGTTTGACTACCCCTGAGTCGATTTTCTCTTTAATAAAATGTCGGTCGATCTCCACGTGTTTCGTCCGATCATGCTGTACCGGATTGTGGGAGATACTAATCGCGGCCTTATTGTCGCAGTACAAGTCAGCACTCTCTTCCGGAGGGAAACCTATCTCAGTTAGGAGTTTCTGTATCCATAGAACTTTAGTAATTCCCCGAGCTATTCCTCTGAATTCCGCTTCGGCACTAGAAAGAGCCACTACTTTCTGTTTCTTACTTTTCCACGTTACCAAGTTGCCCCCCACAAACGTAAAGTATCCAGAAGTGGATCGCCTGTCTGTGACGCTTCCTGCCCAATCAGCATCAGTATAGGCAGTGATGCGGGTGTGTCCATTTCTAGCAAACATTAGGCCTTTTGCAGGAGAGGATTTCAGATATCTTAGAATCCTCAAGACTGCCTCCATGTGCTCCTTGCCAGGATTGTGCATAAACTGGCTCACAACACTAACAGCGTAAGCAATATCCGGTCTTGTATGGGACAAATAAATTAGCTTACCCACAAGTCTCTGATATCGGTTCTTGTCAGTGGGTATCTGGTATTGGAATATTCCTAACCGGTGATTTTGTGCCATGGGGGTGTCTGCTGGTTTGCAGTCAAGAAGACCAACTTCAGCTAAGAGATCGAGAATGTACTTTTTCTGTGAGATGAAGATACCTTTGTCTGATCTCATCACCTCGATTCCAAGAAAGTATCTCAACCTCCCCAAGTCCTTCATTTCGAATTCCTGTGCTAGATTCTTATGCAGGTCAGCTATCTCCTCAGTGTCATTCCCAGTTATCACCATGTCATCTACATAAATAATTAGGAGTGTGATCAGGCCGTTTCTCTTCTTGATGAACAAGGTATGATCTGAATTGCTTTGATTGTATCCATATTTGCTCATCGCAGTGGTGAACTTTCCGAACCAAGCTCTCGGGGACTGTTTGAGTCCGTATAATGAGCGTTTCAATCTGCACACAGTACGTTGGTCCCCGTTTATCTGAAATCCGGGTGGGAGATCCATATAAACTTCTTCCTCAAGATCCCTGTGCAAGAACGCATTCTTTACATCAAATTGATGTAGAGGCCATTCGTAATTAGCACCTACAGACAACAGGATCCGAATGGTGTCTAACTTTGCCACAGGGGAGAAAGTCTCCATATAATCAACCCCGTATGTTTGTGAGTATCCCTTGGCTACAAGCCTAGCCTTGTACCTCTCAATGGTCTCATCCATTCTATGTTTGATGGTGTAGACCCACTTACACCCAACTGATTTCTTTCCTTCCGGCAGAGGACAAATTTCCCATGTGTTGTTTTTACCCAGTGCTTCGATTTTATTCTCCATTGCTTGTTTCCATAGTGGATCATTCAGAGCCTCATCAACAGTGTTGGGAATCTGATAAGAGTACAGGACGTGAATGAATCCCTGCAGTGTTGGTGAACACCTAGAAGATACGTGATGAGTAACTGGATATCTGCTCCTGCTTGTTTTGTCTGGACTGTACCTGTTAGGTGGAATGCCCCTATTTTGTCGAGAAGGTAGAGTATATGTATTTGGAATGGAAACAGGAGAGTTAGGGGCACTTACCTCAGGGATATCCGATGGGGGTTCTTCTGGGGTGTTTGAGAGAGATGGAGATTCGGGTTGTACGGGAGACATAGTAGGTGAGATGTACTCCTGAGTAGGTGGGGTGTACTCCTGTAGTGGTTCCAACCATTCACACATCCAATTTAGCCCTTCCTGTGTAGTCTCCCCCTGAAGGGGTACATTGGTGCTTGTTTTGAAATAGTATTCTGTCTCCAAGAAGTCCACGTTCATGGTGACGTAATGGCATTTGTCAGTCGGATCATAGCAATGGTATCCCTTTTGGGTAGAATTGAAACCCAGAAAGACACATCGGACTGCACAAGGGTCGAGTTTTGTTCTGAACTATTTTGGAGTGTGTACAAAGGCCACACACCCAAAGACCCGAGGGGTAAGCAGGAGGACCGAGGGGATTGAATGAAACTTCCTGAGAGTGTCCAAGGGAGTCCCATACTCCAATGCCTTGGTGGGTAGGCGGTTCATGACATACACAGCTGTTGAGACGGCGTCGGCCCAATATGAGTTGGGGACGTGAGCTTCAAAGAGAAAAGCCCGAGCACTTTCCAGTATGTATCGGTTCTTCCTTTCGGCCACACCATTCTGTTGTGGGGTGTGGGGACAAGTTGTTTCATGGATGATTCCGTGTTGGGAGAAAAAATGTTGGAGGGTTTGGTTTACGAATTCTCCCCCATTGTCGGTTCGAAGCACTTTAATCGGGACAGAGAACTGAGTCTGAATCATCTGAAAGAATTCTTTGATTGTTTGTGGAACATCAGATTTTTGTTTCAAAAAATATACCCAAGTGAATCTAGTGCAATCATCAATTAACAGAAGAAACCATCGAAACTTGGAGTTAACATGACTTGGAACTGACCCCCACACATCAGAGTGTATTAATTCAAACGGTCGGGACGTTTTATTCTTTGAACTTGGATAAAAGTTTCGATGACTTTTTGCAAGTACACATGTATCACAATGTAAGGAACTTGATTCTGACACTAAACTTGGAAATAACTGTTTCATATACTGGAAAGAAGGGTGCCCCAAATGGCGATGCCATAACCACAACTGTCTGTGACTACTGCCCAAAATCAAATGGAGAGAGCCAGCTTGTGAGATATCTTTGACGTAGTACAACCCATCTCTCTCAATACCACGCCCAATGATCGCCCCCGTACGAATATCCTGAAAGAGGCAAAACGACGAAAACATTAAAACTTTGCAGTTTAATTCTCTAGTGAGCTGACTAATAGAAAGTATTTTAGTTGTGAATGATGGCACCACAAGACAATCAGATAAATTCAATTTTTTAGATAAAGTAATATTTCCAGCCTCGGTGACTGGGTAAGAAAGACCGTTTGCATTTATCACCGAGTCTCGTCGTGGGACTGTAGAGGTCCGGATATCATGGGCTTCATTAGTCATATGATCTGTAGCACCACTATCAATAAGCCACTCCATATCTGGGCTTGGAATGGAAGCCTGCATAAAATTTTGTCCCTGTCCACCATTATGAATTCCATAATGGCCCAATTTATCTAAGCTCCCCAAAGAATTAAAACAAAGTCCAATAGCAGATGGCCCATTACCAAAGGAATTAAAATATGGCCCATTTATAGAATTAGGGTTATGATTGTGATTCTTACCCTTATTCTCATTTGCAGCAGTTGCTGCGTGAAAAACCTTACCCAATTCTTGGTGGCTATTTTCTCCACCAGTGGCAGCGCCGCCGCCTTCGGCTCCGTCGTTGTAGCTGGTAGCGCCACCGGCAGCCGTCGTGTGCCCCACCAAAATCGCTGCCCGTCTTTGTCCGTCTCTGCGTAAATTTTCATCTGTGGCAGACAAGGTTTTTCCGGCTAGTGGCCGGGATGAGCCGCCGCTACCGCCGCCGGGAGCCGTTCATCTCTTCTTCGCCTGATATTCCGCCCACCACTCCGGATACCCAATCACCTCAAAACACGTTTCTTTTGTGTGTTTTGTTCCTCCACACGCACTGCACTTTTGGGTAGGTCCGGTACCGGTGTTCGTCGGTTTTCTTCCTAGGTATTCGCGGGATGATGACATGGGTTCTGACCGCACCTTAGCCACCATACCAACTCCGTTCCGGCCATGGTCATTCATTGCAGAGAGGCTGTGATCTTCACGCCGTACGGCGTTATATGCCTCTTCCAAGGTAGGTGGGTTCTGGGATTTGAGCAAATCTCGTTTTATGGGGTCGAATTTCTCGTTTAGACCCCATAAAAACGCAAATACCCGGTCTTCTTGTCTCTCGACATTGTAGGTTTTTCGGTCTTCGGGACATTTCATGGACTGAGGCTGTCGGAAATCAATCTCCCTCCAAATTCCTTGAATTGTCCGGTAATATTGGTCTACGGACATATCCAATTGGTTGGTTTGGTAGGCTTGCTGCTTGAGTTCGTACAGCTTTAGCTTATCTTCTCCGTCATGGTACGTTGCTTTGATTTCGTCCCACAAGTCCTTTGCGTTTGGGCAGAGGATGAATTGTGCGGCGATTTCGGGTTCCATGGAATTGAGTATGAGGCTGCGAACGGATCCATCCATCTGTTCCCAGGCCTCATACCCGTCGTCTTCGGGGTTAGGGGATACAATTTTTCCGGTGATGTAACCCATTCTTCCTCGGCCAAGTAACACCAATTCAACGGTCCTTGACTATACTGCGTAGTTGCTGTCGGTGAGTTTGATGTTGATGGTGGTTTGGGAGATTTGTTCGGGTTGTTTGTGCCTGAGAAGTTCCGCCATCTGGGCGAGAAACTCGGCCGGCAATTGACTGGTTTTTGTGGGTGATTCCATAGGTAGATGATGAAGCAAGGTCTTCGATTCATTATTGAATCGAAACCCGCTCTGATACCATGTTAAAAAGAGAGTTGGGAGAAAAGTTTTGTTGTGTTCATTGTTCATTTCTGTTTAATCAAAGTATACAACGATACAGAGTTAAATAGGAGGACAATCCTAATCTCAGGCTAATTACACGTCAAGCCAATAAGGAAAAATAATCAATCACAAAACTGTCCAAATATACATTAGATCTCCAACAAGCTAAGTCTTCTCGATCATAATCGACCTAATTAATTATGAAAGATTTGATGAATTAAATTAGTGATATTTTGTTTATGACCGTTATTTAGCAAGCAAGACGTACGTCACCCAATAACATTAATTTTTTTTCTTTTTCTGTCAGAGTTATATATATATATTACCACAAGGGCAACTCCAAAATTATCGGACAGAGGAATAAAAAATATTTAATTAATAAAAAATATATATTATTAAAAATAAAATATTTTAATTAAAATATTTATTTTACATTTATCCTCTACAATTTTCTAATTGTACTCTCCATTTCTAAGGAGGTGTTTGCAAACTTTGCTCAATAAGTTAAAAAATAAAAGTAAAAATTGTGAAAAATTACAGTAGTAAGAGTTGTGATTGTTGGGAAAAAAAGAGAAGATAAGTAAAATAATAATAATTACAAACAAAAGTGAATAATCACTTTTAACTTTTACGAAATTACTAATTTATCCTAAAATACATTGAAACATTTCTAGTTAATTATAGTATGATTTAAGTATTATATTAATATAAAAATTATTATAAATTATATAATTTTGTATAAATTATCTGTAATTAATAAAACATAAAATTATTCTATACATACCTTTATTTATAACAATTAAGGAAAGAGAAAAAAATTACTTTGTAATTGCATATTTTTTAGTTATAAGACATTTTGAAATTATGATGAGAAGAGAAAAAGAAAAGATATAAAGAAGAGAAAAGAAAAGGATGTAATCAACGTATAAACATAGGGTTGTATTTGTATGTAAAAGGTTAGTTTAAAATTATTAATATTTTAATAAAAATATTATTGTCAAAATAAAATTTTAAATAAGTTCAAAAAATCATATAATCTATAAATAGAATTCAAAAGGTATTTCCTTAGCTGCTTCTAGATTCTAATTTATTTGTACTTAAATTAAAAAAAGTAGAATTTTCAAATATTCCAAAACTATTGAAAATAATCATTTATTTTATAAGTGTTTATTCATAGAGTTTACAAATACTCGTTGAATATATGTTTTGAAATTGAATAAAACTACAAAAGCTATATTATTTAGAGTCCTTATCATTAAATAGACTTTTTATTTATTTATTTTTATCATTGACTTTTTGCAATTATACTAATTTTAAATTTAAAGGGATCAATACAATTTTCTTAATTTTTATGTGGGGTCATAAAAGCTATTCTTAAAACAAAAAATGTAAAAACATATAATAATATATAAATACATTACTTCCCCCCCTCGTGGGGTCAATTGACCCACTTCTCCATAGATGACGTTGCCCTTGATTACCACTAAATGGTTTAGCTTAGCCGTTCGACTTCTATGTTAATTTAATTACAGGTTTCTAGTTTGAATACTTGAGAATGTAATTATCATTAGTTGGGAGAACTGTACACCCTACATAGTCCGTCCCCTTATAAATTATAGGTTCGAGTTCTATTGGGGTGCATTTATACCTTTGTTTGAGTTCTATTGGGTTGGGGTGTACTTGTAATATATTATAGGTTTGAGTTGTATTGGAGTGAATTTATACTTGTAATATATATTGTTCGATCATTTACAATGTAAGTCCTTACATGAATAATTTAATTTCCTTTTGTGAATAATTTAATTTATATTTAGTAATATATTTATATTTATAGTTGTAATTAATTTATTTATACCACTTGGCTTGTGTCATGCTAGCTCTAATTATTGCTAACCAAGCGCGGTTTACTTAATTATATATAAGACATTAATAATTGATCATATTATAATTGGTTGGTGCAACTCTAACAAGTTCATATATACATGCATCATGCATGTTTATTGTTTAACATAGCTACTCTCCAAACTTGATAACTCGGAAATCCTCACTCGTTTTATTCCTCCCAGCAATCGACATGTTTTCCATGTTCATCTTCCTCTTCATTCCCATCTCAATCTATTTCATAACAGCCAAAAGAAAATCCAATTCTTCATCATTAAAGGAGAACGTCAATCTTCCACCAGGGCCATACCAATGGCCTGTAATAGGAAACATCCCCGATGTGATTGGGAAGAACCCTCATATACTAGTTGCTAATCTAGCCAGAATCCATGGCCCCTTGATGTCTCTAAAGCTGGGAAATCAGCTTTTGATCATGGGGTCTTCTTCGGAAGCAGCATCCGAAATACTTAAAACGAATGATCGTCACCTCTCATCTCGTTACACTGCTAAAGCGACGCCTATAAAAGAAGATGATCTGAAAAGATTTTCCATTCTTTGGGCGCCGGAGTGCAACAACCAGTGGAAATCTTTGAGGTCCATTTGGCGGGGCGAGCTTTTCAGCAACATGGCCCTAGATTTTCAGGTATCGGGCTAAAGGGCTAGTGAAAACGGCCGACTCATTCAATTTTAAATAATGTTACATTAGCTTATATATATTTAGTAGTCTCATAAAAAGTCGTAACTCGACCTAAAATTTAAATTCTAACGTAAAAAGTTGCCTCCTTCAATTTTAAGTAGAATAATATTGTTCTATGTATTTTTACTAATATTTTTAAATTTTACACGATCCCTTTAAATATAAATATCTAACTCTATCGTACAGGTAACCTTGCGGGAGAAAAAGGTTGCGGAAATGGTTGAATTCTTGGGCGGAAAAGAAGGGAGGGTGGTGAATATTGGAGATGTGGTTTTCACTACTATTTTCAACGCTTTAGCAAACCATTGTTTTTCAAAGGACATAATTAAGTTAGGAGATGAAGAAATGGTTTGGGATTGGAAGGAGACTATTTGGAAGTTCATGGAGTCTGGAACTACTCCAACTATTGCAGATTTCTTTCCAACCTTTGGAGGTTTGGACCCTCAAGGCCAGAAAAATAAAACCCTTAAATACATGAAGAAATTATTTAAGAAATGGGAAGAAATTATCACCCAAAGAAAGGGAGAAAATGAACTTAGATCCCAAAGACATGGAGATTTTCTTGATTTCATGTTGGGAAATGGATTCTTGGATGATCAAATGCTTCACATGCTTTTGGTATGCAAGAAAGCAATTTATTTATATTTTTGGTAAATAAGTAACATGTTTTCTTCATTAGTCACATATATGCACCAAACTCAATCATATATATCATTTCAATTTAAATTATAATTTTTGTATGATATTTTTCTTAAAGATTTTCATATGTTTGTATAGGAGATATTTCCTGCAGCCTGTGGGAACTTAACTGCAACCGTAGAGTGGGTTATGGCAGAGCTGATTAAAAACAAAGAAGCCATGAACAAGCTCAAGCAAGAGCTTTGTGATATTAGTAAGTCAAATACTATGAAAGAATTGAATGTTTCTCAACTCCCATATTTAGATGCTTGCATCAAAGAAACACTGAGACTTCACCCTCCAATAGCATTTGTGCCACATCTTGCTAGTGCAACATGTAAGGTCATGAACTACACAGTTCCAAAGGGTTCACTTGTTATGATGAATCTTTGGGCTTTGGGACATGATCCAAATACTTGGAAGGATCCATTTTCGTTCAAACCCGAAAGGTTTTTGGGCTTGGCTTTGGACTTTCAAGGGCAAGATTTCGTGTATTTGCCATTCGGTGCTGGGAGGAGGATTTGCCCCGGGATAAACTATGCGACTAAACAAGTCTATTTCATCGTCGCTTCTTTGGTGAATTTCTTTGATTGGACACTTCCAAATAATGGTGATCCATTTGAGCTTGACATGAGTGAAATATATGGAGTCCCGGTGCAGAAGGAGAAGCCATTGATCCTTGTTCCTTCTTCGAAGACACTTAAAAAATTTTCTACTTTGTAACCTTTTTTCTTAAGTTTTTGTTTTGTGTGTGTGTCTGTGTGTGTCTTGATTGTGGATCTATGTATTTGTCTTTGAATAAATCCCACTTGGTTGTCTTATAATAGTGAATTAAGACTGGATTTGAGTTGGGATTTCTTTGTTTGATAATTACCAAGTGTTGACACAAAGTACCATGATTGAACACTATGTCCAAAAAACACACACGAGTGGTGGATGCACGCACAGCACAGAGGATTGGGTAATGGGTAACAGAAGAATATGGACTTGTTGTAGTAGGTACAAATCATGTCAAGCTTTATGCAGATAAAACCTGGAGAGGATCTTACGCTGTAACCCATTATCAAAACAATCATACTTGACCCCCATAATCTCCATTTTCTTGCCTTTTCATTTAATCTCTAAAAACCCAAAAGCTTTAAATTATATTCCTCCTTATGTTTGTCGTTTGATACATTATAAACACACACCAACTTGGCTGATATTTAACGGTTCGACAGTTAAATTTTACCGACAACATAAAATTTATTCAATATTATGATGAGTCACGATCCGCAGGCAGTTTGACTGACCTAATAAAATCATAATATAATTTACTAATGTGATAAAGAATGATTTTACTTTAACCAAGTTTGGTAAATGAATATTTGGTAGTGGCAAGATTCCTAAAGTACACAACTTTATTCAATATTATAAAGAAAGTATATCACTTTTAATTAGTGAAAAGAAAAACTATAGTAGATATGTGTGTACAAAGGTGGCCATGAGGTCCCCCACATTGAAAAGAGCATATGGTAGCATCATAAAAGATTGGGACCCATGAGTGTGTATGATGATTAATGTATGATGGTTTCATCCCCACGCCTATTTTCAAACAATTATTGCCTCTCCGATCCTCACAGCCTTCTTTTTGGGGATCATTTTTGTATCAAGGATAGGAGATGATGTGTTGTGTGCCTCTTAATCTTATTTATTAATACACTATGATATATAAATATGAATGTGGTGATACATATACAAAATAATACAGATACGATGAAATAATTCTTTTATTTAAAAAGTGTCGGATATAATATTGAATATGAATATCAAATACGATACAATAAAATAATATTTTTAAAAGCATTTGTCTATTGGAGTTAACAAGAAATCATTTGGAAAAATTGTAATTTTGGTATACCAACTCATTATAATTTGTAATTTTGGTACAAAAAATTTTTCGAAAGAAACAAGCTCATAACTCTAAAAACTCACAACTTATGCACTATTTAACTCGAATAGATATGACTTGCCAAAAAATTCATCCAAAACTTGCAAAATCCGCTTTGTGGTTAATTCTCCAATGGACACGTGGAGATTCGAGTGAGTTTTCTGACAATCAAATCTCTTCGGGTCAATAATGCATGAAATTATAATTTCTTAAAATTATAAGCAAGATTATTTAATTATGTGAGTTGGTATATAAAAAATATAATTTCATCACAAATCATTTGCTATGTGCAGCCCACATGGGTGATTTTTTCCCAAAATCTTTTCAATATTAGGAAATTCTATGGTGGCTTCTTCACTATTTCTAGAATAATTATTATATATCACTGTGCTCTTTTGGAGGTTCGAGTTGATGCAACAAAGTAGGGATTTCAATCATTTTCTTTCTTTTTTCCTATATTGAACATTCACTAATGGTATATAACAATTGGTTAAATACACAAATTTAAATAATTGGTCTTGTCCACCAACAAAGCCTCATCTGACTCATATGTCCGAGTTAGAGAATAAAATACAAAATATAATTGTATGATAATCTCTTCAAACCATGTACTCAGGGGTTAGCGGATGCAGTTTATACAGCGGACGGATAAAAAGAGATGGACAATAATATTTTTCAACTACAATTATTATTGGTTTAAGATCGCCCATATGTCTCGGCTGAAGGATTGATGGTTGGAAGCCTAACTGTTGAGCCAATAATAGGTTGCGTACAGTGTGTAATAAGGATCATAATAGAAGTTATGTCGATGTTTCTTTATGTTTGTAAGTTTGTTACCCACCATGTCTCGGCAGTTTTACTATAATATAGTCTCGTAGATATTTGGATCACGGCAGATTTACTGTCTGTACGTATCTCCCTTCTAATAATATGATGTGGGAGCTTCGATAACTATCCTACGGTTTACACGACCTGTTTAACTTGAAGGGAAAAAAACTACAGTTATTATTTTTAAGAACAAATATGCAAGTTCAGCGATTTTATGTAGGGCAAGAGATAGAGGGCATAATTGGATATTTTGGAGTATATGCAGAAATTAGAGAATCAAGAATGCAGATCGACTGGTCCAAATGATTCAAAAGTCATAAATTGGAATCCAGTTAGGTCCCCTTCCACTCACATGACCACATGCCTACCATGCACATTCTTCTCAATACGACCATGGGAAATTCTTATAAGCCCCCGATCAGAGGACCATTTCTAAATCGAATTTCGATATAACTCTCTTTAGTACCGGAATTAGAATTTAAAGCGTATGAATCTCTTTATACTGTCGTCTCTGCTCCTTTTTCTCATTTTTTCTTCTAAACAATTTACACTCGATTCTTCGTTATATTTATGTGTTATGTTTTGTGTCGAGATTAGTAAAAATTGGATTTGACATGGGATGACCTCCGCCTTAAATATGTAAAAAAATCTGTTGAACGTGAGAACAGTATTCGAACTTGTAAAATGTAATATAAAACGTTATTTCTTCCCATGTTTCAAGCAATGTTTAAAAGGGATAAGAATTTCTTTGACATGGTACAATGGAAGACTAAGTATTTAAGTGTCTACAGTCTACACCATTAATTTCTGAAGCCGATTTGAGAACTACATTTACTTCCATTTACTATGTTTAATAGGTTGGACCACTTATAAATTGCTTGATTGAGCAACATTTTTCGGCATTTATGAACTATTTTACTTGTGAATTCAAATCAATGTTATCCTTTGATGTCTCTCACTTTAATTTGCTATCTAGCTTCAAGGAAAGCGAAATCAAATACATATCATTCAATGTTAAGACCTCCAACGCTGATCAAGTGTGACTAAATCAATAAGGAAAATGTACTTTAATTTAGAGCAGAGATCGCATTTTGATGAGAATTGAACAAAATATGTAGCAATTGAGATGTATATAGTCGAGGGCAATGGGATGCTATAGCTCTCGTTCTCTCCAACTTTCTTACTCCTATTATATATGACAAGCTCCACCTCCAAAAAACACGTAAAAAAGGCGGTTTCTTGGTATTTTGAGAGAGATCATACTCTATATATTATTTTTAGTCAGGCACTCAGGCTAAGTTGACTTGATTACTTTGGTATTTTGTATAACATACTTTTGATAAAGTTTGGAGAAATACAGTACAAATATGTTCAACTCGAGAAATTCCTTGGTTGACTTACATTATATGACTTACAAACTTCAGCTTTCATGTGAAGCAATCAATTTAGGCACACTTTAAAGTGAAAACATTAATATTTTTTAAATTTATTTTAACTAACCAATTTCATAAGAGATTTCCATATTATTAACTACTGAAAATTTTCATTACCAACAAAAGTTTTGGATATTTCTACTCAAACTTAATTCGGCCAAATTAGTGTAGCAAAGGGCAAGTATTTTATATTTGTAATGTGGTTGTCTGGTTGATAAAAAATTTAGGGAGATTAACTGATCAAATAATAAGTATAATATACTTGTTTTTTTAATTGACTGACTTCGACCAAATCATATTCGGTATAAAATTTTCCGAAGGTCTGATGGAAAATAAACAGAAGAAGCAGGGGTAAAATCGTCCACAAAGGTTGGCGTGCATTAGCGGCATAAAGCTTCAAAAAAGAGTTCTTCAGTGATCTCTGTTCCACTCTGTCAACAGTAGTACCCACCCATACCCCACCCCCACTGCTTACTATACCTACGCCAATCCTCTCACCACTCTCACACGAACGCCAACTCTTCTCTCTCCTCTGCAGCAATTTAGAAAAGAAACAATTCAGAGAGACAACTTCCTCAGTATATTCAGTGCTGCACACACAAATACATACATAAAGATAAAGAAAGAAACATCATTTACTCATTCATTTCATTTGTATAATACATATGAGAGGGAAAGGAAAGGCGGGATCTTGAGATTCGCGACTTAAAGAAAAGATCTTGGGCGATCAGGTGCAGTAATAGCAAAGGCGGCTGGGAATTTAAGGTCCCCCGTATAAATTGTGTGGGTTGGTGGACTATAATCTGTCGATATTAATGCCATCACATCAATGCGTTTCAATTCATCACGGTTAGTATAATGTAGGAAAAAGGCAAACAATTGGAGGAAGAAGAAGAAGAAGAAGAAGAAGAAGGTGGAATTGATGAAATTTCTTTCTGGGCTCGAGAATCGAGGCATTATCTTGAAGTGGGGCGCTGAGAAAAAGGGTGGAGAGAATTTTTAGCAGGTGGGATTGTGCTTCTTTTGTTTTTCTTTTTGTGGGTTTTGTTTGGTTGTGCTTGTAGTCCAGTTTTGTGGACGATGTGTTGGTATATTCTGGTTAGAGAGGTGATGGGATAAAGTAAAGATTCATGCTTTTGTCTCTTTTAAGCGTCAGGGAATGAGTTGCAGTTTTTTTCCAGACTTTTTGCAGTTTGTTGCTTTTTGAGAAGTTATATGTGTTTCTTCTTCGCAGTGGATTTTGGGTGTAGAAAGTACTGAAGAGGGGAAATCGACGTTGTTTCTGCTGCTGGTATATTCGTGGGATTGAGGAGATTGATTCATCAAGAAATTGGAAGATGAAGTTTATGAAGTTGGGTTCAAAGCCTGATGCTTTTCAAGCTGAAGGCAATTGTGTGAGGTAAAACTCTCTCTTCCTCTCTCTTTCTTGCGTAATTTGTTTCTCCTTTGCGTCTGAGAGAAACTTCTACAGCTGTTTCATATTTCTGACATTCATGGTTTCCTTTAATGCATATTAACTCAAATGCAGCTTATACCTTGGCATATTCAGTTTGCAGTTATTTGAGACTAATTTCATCCAAAGAAACAACTTTTGAGAAGTATGCAGTTGCATTTGCTAGGCTTATTTTGTTCACTATGTTGGCTTTCTTTTGTTCTTCTTTTCCCTTCCCTGTTAAGGGAACTTTGGTCTCGTTGTTTAAAGGTGGTCCAAGTGTTGAACTTGGTATAGTCCTATTTAATAGGTCCTAATGGACTAAATCTATTGTTGTCTAGTTCTGCAAATTCATTATTTTTGGGGATTATTCTTCCACCTACCATTGGAACACTCTTTATATGATTAAGGGACAATTTGGAACTGTAAAGGATTTGCATGCATATTAATGTAATTTTAAAGTATTAAAGAATCCTGAGTGGCTTATATTTTCACCATTACCTTTTTCTCGCAATTCTTTTAATGGTCCTTTCATGTGGTCCCCTTGAGGGCTATTCATTTTGATGCACCTTTTGAATTATTTTAATCATCATTGAATCTTGAGATGATAAAAGGATGGATAATTATCTTGCACAGTGATGAAAACTTGTTGTGTGTTCAAAGGAGCACCACAGGCTTGGCTTCATAAACGCCGTATGCATCTGATCTAAAATGGATGCAAATATTTAAAAACATTTTTTTTTTCATATTAAGGATAGTAGTTATGAATTACAAGTCTTTTTTCCTGTAATTCACTCGTGTGGATGACGAATCGGATCTTTTCTTCATGATTGGTGGACTTTCACATGCTCGAGTTTTTCGGGGAAATACTTTAAGCTTCGTGACTTACTGTTACAATCATGATATGGTGTGTGAAAATTGGATTCCCTTCACAATGTGGTCCACAGGTTTCTGGTTTCTAGATGAATAGTTAATGATGTTTTAACATGTACTGCTTAGTTTAATTACAATCATTGATTAACTTTTTTTTGGGGACAGTTCTTCCAAGGAGACCCCATCGTTATCGTGGATTAGCCTCGTGTTTAGTTTAATGTAATTATGGTATATTTGCATGTGGGTGGTGTTGAAAAGAAATCTTGCTTGTTGCTTAATTGTCACCTTTTGGCAAAATAGTGATCACGACTTAATCCATCATACTTTCTTCTTGGCACGTCATGGTACATATATTATATAGTCATTTTATAATTTATTCAATCTGTGCAGGCATATATCGTCTGAATTGGCAACTGATTTCATCATAATCGTTGGAGATACGAGTTTTCATCTCCATAAGGTAACTAATAACGTGTTATTACAACTTAATCAATTTATCTTGTCTTAAGAAAATGTACTTTGAACTAAAATAGTTTGAATTACCCTCTGCAGTTTCCTCTTTTGTCGAAGAGCAATAAGTTACAGAAGCTCGCATCAAAAGCTTGTGACGAAAATCTGGACGAAATTCAGATTTTTGATTTTCCAGGTGGACCTAAAGCATTCGAAATATGCGTTAAATTCTGCTATGGTGTAACCGTTACCCTCAATCCCTACAATGTTGTTGCTGCACGTTGTGCAGCCGAGTATCTTGAAATGACTGAGGATATCGACAGAGGTAACTTAATTCTGAAAATCGAAATATTCCTCAACTCCAGCATTCTCCGCAGCTGGAAAGATTCCATTATTGTCCTTCAAACCACCAAATCTCTCCTCCCATGGTCCGAAAGCCTAAAAATAGTCGGCAGATGTGTAGATTCGATTGCCTCTAAAACATCAGTTGATCCTTCTGTAATCACCTGGTCCTACACGTACAACAGAAAATTCGCGACGTCAGACCAGATAATTCAAGATGGAGTAAAACTCGAAGCCGTGCCTAAAGATTGGTGGATTGAGGATATATGCGAACTGGACATTGATCTTTACAAGAGAGTTATGGTTGCAGTAAAATCGAAAGGTAGAATGGACGGACGTGTGATTGGGGAGGCTTTGAAGACTTATGCAATCAGATGGTTGCCAGATTCTGTTGATTCTTTGGTGTCTGAGATCCACATACAGAGGAACAAATCTCTAGTCGAAACTATAATCTGCTTACTGCCTTCCGACAAGGGCATCACCTGTTCGTGCAGTTTCTTGCTGAAACTACTTAAAGTTGCTATTTTGATTGGGGCCGATGATTCTTCAAAGGAAGATTTGATAAGAAGTGTTGGTTTGAAATTGGACGAGGCTTCGGTTAGTGATCTGTTGATTCCGGCGCGGTCTTCTCAGCATACTGTTTATGATGTTGAGCTTGTTCGGGGGCTTGTTGATCAATTTGTGGAGAATGAGAAGAGCAGTAGGGATTTGAAATATGGTGATAAGAGTGGTAAGAATGAGAGTGAGTTTGTTTTGGGGCATGGTTCGTTGTTGAAAGTTGGGAAAATTGTGGATGGTTATCTTGCTGAGATTGCACGGGATCCGAATCTGTCGGTTTCGAGTTTCATCGAATTGTCTGAGGCAATTCCTGGGTCAGCTAGACCTATTCATGATGGATTGTATGGTGCCATTGATATCTATTTGAAGGTACCTTTTCATTCTTTACATCTTGTTAGAAATATTTAATATGGGAATAATTACACCGACATACCTTGAAGTTTGGCCTAATTACACTAACTACCCCTAAAGTTTCATCACATTTCTTATATTAGTTTCATGAAATTTATTTTTTATAGGAACACATGAGCTTAACAAAATCTGAGAGGAAGAACTTATGTGGGCTTATTGATGTGAAGAAACTAACTACAGATGCAGCCATGCATGCAGCACAAAACGAACAGCTACCGTTGCGTGTGGTTGTTCAAATTCTGTTTTTTGAACAGGTGAGAGCAGCCGCTGCCAACAGCATTAGCCATAATGCAGTACATCCTCCTAGAAACACTCACGAAAGCTGGGGGAAAACCGGCCAAGAAGATTACCGCAAATCCCTGAGAAAACAAATGGATGAAATGAAGATAAAAGAAAATGAAATACTCAAAACTGGAAAACTACCAAAGAGAGGAAGCAGCAAGAACAGAGGATCTGTACCGCAGCTGCTGCCATCTCGTTCGAGGAGGATTTTTGATAAGCTATGGAGTGTGGGAAAAGGGCTCGGAAATGGAGAGAATAAGAGTTCCGAAACTTCAGGAAGTTCTCAGAGCCCGAGTTCTATGATTCAAGGGGAAATAAAGTCTTCGGGTTCTTCTTCGAGATGCAGGAGACATTCGATTTCTTAGATTGCGGAGAATGAACGAATTCGATGTTACTGTAAAGTGTTGTAGGATTTCTGTCAGAGAGAGAAACTGTATCACTGTATCAGTTTATTCGGATGTCGTCTATTGGTCCTTTGTATCATCTGCTCAAATTCAATTCTTATGTATCTATTCCTGATTTAGTTGAGGAGAATTTGCATGGAAACAAATGCTATTTCTTTTAGTGATGGCTTAGACTTGACAATTGAGAATTTTTGCTGCAAGCAAGAAACAGAGTGGTGCATAATTAGATCAAATTTAAGTCGTTATAATGCATGAACACTAACTGCAAACACAATACCATATGGACAAGACGACAATACGATAAGTGTCACACATGATACAATACGATAAGTGTCACACATGATACAACTCGGCAAGATGATATATATTAGAATCCTTGAAAGTAAATTTCTATAATTAGGGCATTTCTGATTTAACAGAATATTTCTTAAAGTAAACTCCTAACTTGATTGAGTTGAAAGATATTTCAAGATGCTCTTTTTCAGAGGGGATATGCCCAAAAGCAGAAAACAAATAACAAAACGATAAATCGATAGATCCAAGAAAAGTCAACTCTTCACAGTGTAAACGTAACATTGCTGTCAAGAATTTCAGCCCCTTTTCACCCCATCCACTCTATATCACTAAAACGGCAAGATTCTCTGCAAAATGGGGAAAAAGATGAAAACTTTTGCAGGCCCTTTATCTCTCGTCCTCTGTATTTTCTTAATCTTTGGTCCCACCACAATAGTTCATTCCTCAGCTGATGGGAATGATGATTCTGGGCAGTGCAAAGCGTGGTTGGTTCAATCAATCCCCACTGATATGCCACACCTCGCTCGAGTTCCTGGGGTTCTTTCTACTGGTGAGATGTTTCTGATATTTGGATTACATTTGCTTAATCTTTTTCAGAAAAAAGTAGTGATTTTGTATTGGGATTCTTGATTCTTGATTTTGCTGTTATATGGACTGTGAAATATGGCATTATCTTGGGATATTTGCTGGAGTTTACTTGAAAATGAGAGAGTAAAAGAGATGAAATTGACTAATATGGGATTAGTTGCTGAATTCATTTAATCTCATTTGTTTAGTATATTGTATATGACTGGATATTATTATATTAATGATCCCTGCTCATCATCATTATATGAATAGTAGGGATTGCAGTGATAAGGTTTGAAGTTTGAACTAATTATTCAAACTTTTGGTGCTACTTGTTCTTTTGTCCAGTTTGAGTTCTCTGCTATTCGTCGTGGAGCCAATAGAATGGCCCATAAATTAGCTAGAAAGGCTGCTTCAGCCTGCATTGGTTCGTTTGATTTCCCGTTTTTTGTTTGAGTTGCTGTCATCGGACTTGAATTGATGTAGTCCTTTGGGGTGTGTGGTGTTCAAAAACAAAAACTTTTCTAAGTTTCTTGAGAAATTACAAAATCTTCCCTTTATAAGAAGAATTTACATTATATCTGGACGGATGAATTTTGATGATGGCATCTCTAATCTTGTATCCATACTCTAATTCTCCTCAACACTTACCGGTTGGTATTTAACTAATGAGCTCGTGTAATTTATTCCTAAATGGAAATTGTGTTTTCATGTGATTGAATTAGCTGATGTTTTCCGATGGTTGGCTGGAAATTCTTCGCGGAGCCTGGACATAATTGCTCAGTACTGGCAGCTGATAGGGCATCCTGAGGATCCTCGTTCGGGGGATTATGGATATTCGAAAGATGACATGAAAAGATTTGGGGCGGATGAGGGATATGAAGTGTATAAGTCCTTAGAAATTGCCGCTGATCGCAACATTAGTATAAGGTGGGTACATAATTAATAATTAAGTATAACCTCAGCATTTCATTTGGAGAAAAACTTATTATAAAGGCGGACACCTTACTAATACAAGAAAATATATTTATTACCATCTAATGTTTATCATGTTATTGTTGTTAGGAAATATTGGGATAATCGCAATGACATACACTGAGGTTTGGACTAATTACACAAATATACCCTACTGTTTGAGAAATTACATAAACTTCCCCTGTCAGGCGTCTTTGGGATCGATGAATTTTGATGATTTCATCGATACCTTTTTTTGAATACCCTATTTTACTCTTAACAATTATATTTGCATTTAAAATCAAGATTATAATGCCATGCGTTGGGCCAAATCTTATGGCATGCGAGGGAAGGTTTTTCTATTTTTCAAACCTCAGGGACTTGGTGTAATTAGGCCAAATCTCAAGGTATGCTAGTGTAATTATCTACGATATGAATGCATGGAATGCTTCATCTTTCAGAAACTAAGTTTGTTTCAGATTCTTGCAGCATTCCGGTGTCTATCCCGACTATACTGAAGAACCATCCACACTTGCATCTGGAAGGCCAAATGTGAAGAACGTCACCTTACTACTAAAAGAGTGGTGGGGATCCGGTATAGTACATGCAAAGGTTTGGATATCAGATAACCGAGATGTGTACATTGGATCAGCAAACAATGACTGGAAATCTCTGACTCAGGTTCTCGTCAATCTATTTTACTATCTTTAATTCTTTATGGGCAGTAGTTAAACAATCCTTATTGTAAAATAATTTTAGGTGAAGGAAGTTGGGATATATCTTGTGGGCTGTCCAAGAATTGCAGAGAATGTAGAAGTTTACTTCAACAACTTGTGGAAACTAGCACATCTCAATTCTTCAGCTTATACAAAATCTGTGTGGGATCAACAATGGCAGACGGTTCGGAAAGTTCCCTGTTGGTCACATTTTCTCCACAAGAAACAACGATGCAGGTATGTTGTACTTACAGGTCATATGTTTATCTTCATCATTAGCTTATAATCTAATTATAATCTCTCTAGAAGAATATCATGATCCTGATTTATTCACTAATTTAATTTCTCGTGTTATTGGGGTAGCAGATCACCTCTTCCGGAGTATTTGGAGGTCAAACATGTATTTGGCTATCCAATGCTTTCAGACCCTGATATGTCTCATTTTTCTATTCAAACTCCGGGAAGCAACTACTCAGAGTCACGGCCTCAATCCTCGTATCTGTCTTTTGCCCCACCTGAGGTTTAGTCTTTTTAAATATAATGCAAGATAATGCCTCATGTTTTTTTATCTGCTGAAATGAAACTATAAAGGGTTATCGCCAACATACCCTGAGGTTTTCTAATTACGCAAACTTCCCCTGAGATTTGACAAATTAACAAAACATCCCCTATCCATAAATTAACATTACATTTGGATCGATGAACTTTGATGATATAATCTCTAATTCTTATGATTACCTTATTTAATCCTTGACAATCACTGATCGATATTTGAATTTAATTTTATGACTAAAAATCTGTAATAGCATGAATTAGGTCAAACCTCAGGGAATGCCGAGGGAAGTTTTTGTAATTTGTCAAACCTCAGAGGAAGTTTGTGTAACTAGGCCATACCTCAGAGTATTGAGATGTAACTTTTCCAAATATAGATTTGTAAAAGTGCCCTTTAAATTCAACAGCTGTCGTTTGGCAAGTACCAGATGGACGAACATGCCTGGGTGGAAACAATCCAATCAGTAGGAAACGGAGCAACAGTTAGAATAAGTACTATGGATTGGCTTGGTCAATCACAATACACTTCACAGACAATCTATTGGTCATCACTCTCGTCAGCTATATCCGAGGTAATATCATATATATCGGGATACTTCCATTATATGTCCCACATCGGAATGTCATACAACATCCACCTCCATTTCGGGGTTTTATAGGTTGTCTTCAGCAAGAATGCCAAGGTAAAGCTACTGGTGGCATACTGGTCGCATTTTATCAACAACACCGACATGTACCTAAAATCTCTACTCTACACCAACGATCTCTGCTCTTCTTCGAAGTACAACAACTGCCATGGCAAAGTGGAGATCAAGTATTACTTAGTTCCTGGATTCAACTTAACTGGAGCTTCTATTATTAATGGGACTGAAACTGAAAATATTTATCCGGGATACACAAGAGTCAACCATGGAAAATATGCTGTCAGTGATGTACGAGCCCATATTGGGACGAGTAATCTGGTGTGGGATTATTTCTATTCAACAGCTGGAGTTAGTTTCGGGACGTATAATCTTGGGATTGTTTCGCAGCTTCAAGAAATCTTTGATGCTGATTGGAATTCACCTTATGCTGTGCCTGTCAAACCTTTGGGAGATGGATATGCTTATTCTAGGTGATCTTAATTTATAGAGTTTAATTTGATGATCTTTATTGTTTTTCAAAGATGTCTTGAAAATGGTGGGTAAGGACTAGAAGTGGCATTTGATTCTTCAGTAAATAGCAAAATTTGATATCGAGCCACAAGTTACTCTAGCGTACCTTGAGGTTTGCCTAGTTACATAAACCTCCCCTGCATGTTTAAGAATTTACAAAGACATCCCCTATCAAAAACTGTACACTACATCTAGATCGATGGGTCGATAAATTTTTATGACGTCGTTTCTAAATATTTTGTGAATTATTTCTTTTAAGATTGACACTTTCTTATCAATACTGATTCTATATACATGCTATAATACATGAGCTAGGCCTGATATTTCAGTAACAAAGACATGTGCAAGAGATACAAATTATTTTTTTCTTTCCAATATCACTATCAATATTTAGGACCTTAATTAGTTGGTATAATTTCCACAAAGTTGGCATCTTCGTGGAGGATATCAAATTGGAATCTTCTAGCATAATTATCCTGAAATGAGATTATTATAAATAAAAGAAAATAAGATCTATCCCATTTGACCTACCAGTTTATCACGCTACTCAAGTAAGAATACGTATTTAGAGTGAATATTATCCCTATTTGATTAATAAATTCTTAAAATATAAACACATACAAACATGTATCAGACGTTCATCCCATTTAACATCTATTTGTTATTACACTCATAAATATAGTCGAGGGATATATATTTTTTCCAAGTCTCAAATATCAAAAATCTTAAATATCTATTTAAAGTGAATATTATCCGTATTTGATTGATAAATTGCGAAACATAAACAATTTGTAGGAGTCTGAAGATCCCTTTATAATTACACCCTCAAATATAGTTGAGGACATACGTTCTCTCAAAGTCTCCAATATCGTACCGAAAATCGTAGAGGTCTGAAGATCGAAAATGTGACCCTCGACTCTTTTATATTATATATATATATCCTCAACAATTGAAATTTTCAATTTAACTTCTGAGCTGAAAATTAATAAAGAACTTAATGTATGAGAGGTATAGCAGTTGGAGAACTAATATTATTCTCTTTAATTAAAAAGAAAAAAAACTTAACATATGATCCAAATTAATATTTATAAGCAGAAACACGACAAATTATTATTCTTGCGGAAAGTCGACAATAGAAGGTGAAAGAAAATACTAGTGGAAAAATCATAATATGGTTAATTAGAAAAAGAATGGCGGTCGTGCTTGGGTGCTTGACTTCCCCAATGATGTGCAAGAACACTCATTTACTTGTTCTCAGCAGTAGTTTCCATCGTAAAACCTAGGCCGTCATTGGTCTTTCCCACGCTATTTCATTCCATTCACTGATTCACATGACCAAATGCTCCGTTTTCCACTTCAGTCACATCTATGGACTATGTAGACTGTAGTGTGTTATTTTGTAAGAGTTTGTGCGTCTGAATCTAC
Organism: Lippia alba; assembly: GCA_037834125.1. Classification (NCBI taxonomy): domain Eukaryota; kingdom Viridiplantae; phylum Streptophyta; class Magnoliopsida; order Lamiales; family Verbenaceae; genus Lippia; species Lippia alba. Next base: position 2,154,787 of record JBBMKE010000002.1, on the reverse strand, counting down.
CAATTCACCTCAAAAGTTATTTGATAAAATGAGGATCACTAGACTAACGAGTGTCAAACTCACTAAAAATAAATATCTAAATATCAAACAAACATGAGTTGCGCACGGTGACAAATGGGGTTAGAATCACATAAGTGTGACAGAATTTAATCTTTCAAAATAGTCAGGGAAGGAGTAAAAAAGCAATCAAAATGAGGTTTCGAATTTTTCTACTATAGCTAATAATTAACTAAATATCAATAATTTAATAAGATTCAAGTAAAAATGAATTAAATTATGACTCAAAAATAGTAAAGAACTCAAATTAATATGAATTAATTTAATGGGTAAAGGGAAATTCCTCTAAGTTAGACTATAGACTACGATCATTAATTTAAATAATTTTCCTTAGTTTAATAATAGAATAGCTATAGTTATCATGTTTTTTAACAACTCATTTCTTCTTAATCCTAAATTAGCCAAATCATTATCTTTAATTAATTTTTAATTAATTAATTACGCTATTAAGGCTCTCAGCAGGTTTCAATTAACTAGTTGAATTAAATATTATAAACCAAATCTTCAAAATGTTTAGATCTCAAGAGTCAGAAACCCATAAATTCAAGCTAAATTTAGCTACACATGTTCGAATAAGATAGAACATTCATAATCATCAAAATAATATCTCAGGAAGAATCGAAATAACAAAACAGCCTTCAAAATTCAGTCTCCGGCGTGCGTGAATGAAGCCTCTTCTCCAGAAGTATGGAATTCTACTCTCAATACGCGGCTGCGTCAATGGGATTATTCTTAGTGAAATTCAGACTTGCCACCACCAAAAATAGCAAAAGAAAGTCTCTCAAATTAATTCTGCGTAGGCCATGGCGGCAATTGTACCCCCAAAATGGCAAAAAAAAAAGGTCCCTCATATTAATTGTTGCCCTGGAGAATGAATAATTGAATCCCAGAGTAAGATGATTGTCAAAGTCCAAAGAGTGCATTGTCTTGTGGGTTATAAACGTATGAGGTATGAATACTTTTAAAAATAGTATTTTGTCATATCGTATTGTTTTGGATATGAGTGAATGAATAATGAAATTCTAGAGTACGATGATTGTCAAAGTTCAAGAGTGCATTGCAGTGTGGGTTATGATGTACGGATATTTTTAAAAATATTATTTTGTCTTGTTGTTTTGTCGGACACTTACGTGAAACTTTTTAAAAAAATTCATATTGTCGTTTTCATATTATGTCATATTCGTATTTTTGTATCTATAGATTTTAAGTTGTGGGACTTACTTTTGCTACGCATGGGTTCATGCCCGTATGCGAATGTGACCTCTTCCGATATCAATAGAAGTCAGAAGTCAACCTCCTCCAATTAATTAATCCTATAATTGCAAACCCAATTGCAAACTCCACCTCATGATGTTGTGTACCGTGAACAAGAGTTAATGATGTAAGGAATATGAATCCGAATATACGAATAAAATACGAAATGAATACAACAAGCGAATTTGATGACATAAATTTTTCCTTAAATTTTTTATGTGGTGGTGTCGGACATTCGTATTCGACACAACACGATACGACATGATAAAATAATATTTTCACATTTCATGATTAGACAAATACAGACATAGATAATTTAATTTAGATACATTTCTTGCTACGAAAACATGTCAATTATTAATTCTGATACACAAAAAATTAGCGCGGTGTACTGACTTAAAAAAAGAAGTCCAATTTGTTTATGGCATACTTCCCACTTCCCTAGCCACACCAAAACAAGATCTAATACTCTAATTATGTATACATAATTTAATTGGAGGGATTGTATGGTGTTGGCACCACAATCAGGTTTTGTTTCCTTCCAACTCCAATTCCTACAGCATCAGTCATATCCAAATCATCAGCCTTC
>JBBMKE010000002.1:2110074-2122271 GCA_037834125.1 Lippia alba | reverse complement strand
TCTCCTTCTCGAAATTGCAATTCAGTAGCTCCAATCATGTGTTTGGTTTGGTTTTGCAAACCAACGGGAAGACAAGAGTTTTCAGCGCCAAAGTTTTGATCAAGCCTCTTGACTTCATCAATGGGGATACTGTTATCTCCTTTGTTGTTAATATTGTAGAGTGATTCACTCAATCTAGCTGAAATGAAGACAACAATCTCATATTCGATCAGTACATCCACCGGAAACAAACATATTCATATCTTTGAATTTTTGTTTTACTATAAAAATATGGCTTTAGTTAGTATAGATATACAACTACAGGACACGATATAACAATATAAAAAGCTCAACAAGACATCACTCTTTTTGACAAAATCTTACATGAAAAATTTCCAGGGAAGAAACGTATCCGTGTGAAATAAAACAAAACATGTGTTACTTTCTTCAGTTCAAACTACCCAAAATACTACCAAAATGCATTTTTCAAAGCATTTATTGTAACACCCAAACAAAAGGAGCATAAAACCACATATCACCGAAGTGCTCGATCAAAATATTTACATGCCTACTTTTATTTCAACTACAATCATCAATTGAAAATTATAATCCGGCTGACGGAATTAGGATGCTGAAAAATGCTGGATGATTTCATCATATGCCTATAAGTAACTGAAGAAACAAGGAAATGTGTATTACCATTCTTTTTCACGCTATCGACAAACCAGCCAATTGTTACAAGGAACAAACCATTTGTCGGTCCATGTTTCAGAGCATGCTCAAATTTACGTCCGTGCAGGCTGTACTAAATGCTAAGAATAACACAACTGCAGCAGGCTTATCAAGACACAGTAATAACCAAATTGTATTGATCAGATTTTTAACTTGTAACACAAATTAGCAAAATAACATCAACAAGGCTAATTAACAGAAAACCACTTAAAAACAATAAACTCTGCACCAAGAAAGGATATCTGAACCACCAAATGAGTGCATTGAGGGTGGAGATGGGGACTGTATTGACCTCCCAATCTCTCTGTTGCTTCCTTAACCTGTTTCCTCGTTTCTACACATCAAATTGTAAAGAATCATCGAGATAGTAAACTAAATCCAACAAAACAACACATTCCTCGTCGACAATAGAATTATGTTACTACATTAGAATTGACATTCATCCTGAGGTACTGCTAGCACAACAAATCACAGAAGATCCATAACCAGAGACAACATACATATTAAACTCAAATCTCAATTTTATTTTATTTTGGGTGAAAAAACTCAAATCTCAATTAAATTAACCAAAACCAATGAGAATTATACTCACCTTTAGATAAGCCTGTTACACAAATGACAAGGCCAGCAAAAGGGCCATTGGATTTCACTGTTTTGACTGAAGTTTCAGAAACTGTTGAGAAAGAGGAAGCAGGAGACATGGGCTCCAAAGAAAACGGAGCTATACCCCTAAATGAGGAAGAAAAATCCAGAAATAACCGTGAACACCCTTTTCCTGTTATTACCTCCACTTTCCCTCCCCCTCCAACACCACCCATTTTCATCATCCAATCAAGAAATCAAATCACAACAATTACGAATGTAAAGACTAAAGAGAGGGATTTTTTGGGGAAAGAATAAAGTGGGATTCTTCAGAGAATGAGAAAACAGTTCTTGAGAGGGAAAAATGACAGATTTGAATTTGCAAAAGAAGAATATACTACATTCCTAGTACCGTAGCATAAATGGAGGTTCTTCTCATGTATTTTTTCCCCACTTCGTATCTTTTGGGCGAGAAAGTGGGACAATGCAAAATCAATCTTTCCCCGCAGTGAGTGAAAGAACACGCGAAATTTAAATTTTTCTTTAAAAATCCAATCTTTTTCTTTTTTTCTCCCACAAACAGAGACAAAAGCAAAGAATGAAGGGAAAGACAACACAAATCTTTACTTTGAAACGAGTCTGGAATGATGGCGGGGCAATATGAGGTGAAAGAAAGGCTGAAGAATAATCTGGGCAGAAACTTTTTGTGAATTGTGCTAATATTCTCTGCTTTTTTTGGACTCTTCTTTTGCTTTTGGGAAGGGGTGAGAAGAGAAAAGTGGGTATTGGAGTGATTTGCTAAAATCGCTTTACTTTCTTCACTTTCTCTCTCTAAAATTTGCAGAGCAGAAGGCAGACGCCATGGATGCTTAAACTTTGCATTGGCGTTATGCCATTGTTTTTTAAACTTTCTTGGACGGGAGTTTGATTTGTTGAATTTATTTTTCTGCCCTTCTTTTCCTTTCGGTTTTTCAATCTAGTCCTCGTAATTTTGATTTTGTTAGATGTGGTTTGATGCCAAATTCTTCGTTAATTAAAGCTTTGTTTGTTTGGAGGAAAAACCAATTTAATTAATGATAAAGTAAGGATATGAGTTTCCGACGCCCAAAACACGATATCTCTAATTAAATTTATAATATAATAATACTGAATTATTAAGTAACATGATTTGATAGTGTTAACAATCATGGAGAACCAATAGCCTAATTATTATTTTCAAATATAATTATACACCCAACTATTACAAGATGTTTTGGTAGGGTTGAGATTATTTAATCATAATGAATAAAACCAAATTTTAACGTTTTAATGCATCGATGTATTTAAATTTATTATTCTACTATATTGAATTATGTCAGACATTCATATTGATCATATCATTGTATTTATACATGTGTCACATCATATTTATATTACTATATTTGTATTCATGCATCATATATGTGTATTAGCCCATTTATGTTTAAACAAAAGCCCTTACTTGGCGAAAATAATGGTTGAATTTCTAATAGTTTACTAGGAAATTTTTATCATATTTTGAAATATATATATAGATCGAAGCTAACGTAGTTTCCTTGAATATCGCTCGTAGGATTATAATATCAATAATTCTTGAGAATGAATAAAACAATAGACAAGGATTGCACTCGTTAATGGTGGTCCAAGTCCAACTCCTAATCCTAAGCCTCGTTTGGCATGCATTGATCTTTGGGCTATTTCCATCTTCCATGCCATTACCTAACATTAACATCACCATTAATCAATCTCTTTTTAGGTGCATTAATTTCACTAATACGTACATTAATACCTCTACTTAAAAGATCAACTTATATTAATAGAATGGTTCCCCATTATAACAGTTCCATATTATATTAATTTAATTAAATCAAGCACAAATCAAGTATAAATTTATAAACAACAACAACAATAATAGTTTTGTGCTGAAATCATGAATAAATGATGGGGACTGGAGTTGACTTCTGCTCATGGGTTTCAATCAAAGCGTGATAATGGTGTTCAAATGGATTTGGTTAATTTAATTAATTAAGATGAATATTCATAAGGTTGTAATAATGTCACACGTCCTGTATTATTACTTTAATGGTGATAGATAGTAGCATTGAAGCAAGCTAAGTGATAAGGTTGTTTGAAAACAGGTAGGTGTCGTGCTCTGGTCATGAAATCTTGTTGAGTTTGATGCTCTAATGCACCGATACTTCTAAAAATATCATTTTGTCGTGTCGTGTCGTGTCGGACACGCATGTCGGACACTGTGTCGGACACTCCTCACGTGAAAAATTCAAAAAAAAAATCCGTGTCGCCGTATCCGTATCGTGTCGTGTCCGTGTCGCCGTGTCCGTGTCCATGCATCATAGGTTTAATGTCTTGCGAACTTTTTTCCTTTAACTATGTAATTCAACCAGAATTCTCCTTTTCTTTCTTTAATTTCCTTCTTTTTATATCCCTTGAAATTTGTGGATACATTCACAACTTTGAGGCCTCAATGTTAGGACCCTAAATATATATTAATAATTGCGTTTTTGTGTATCTTAGTGGTTAATTACCACAACAACATTAAAAATATCCTTTTTTTTTTCTTTTTATTGTATGCTTTCGGATACCATTCACCTAATAAATTATTGTGTTTGTATGGTATTTGTATTCTATATATATTTTTAAATATATATATTATCCCAAGTGATCAGAAAATTTTAAACTTAAATCATTGCAAAATCATTTAATCACTTGCATACGGTATTTGTATTTTTATTCTGCATTTGTGCATGCTAGTAAGCAACCAAAAAACTTCGTCTTTTGTCTTAGAGATTGCTGCAAAAAGATAAAAGAATTTGTTAGACAACAAGTGACACAACAATAATGTTTTGAATTCATGTTGAAAACAAATTGACTCTTTGCTCTTTATCTTACGCTATGGGTGCCGCTCCCTTCGAAGATTCCACAGATCCCTTCACTCCAGACGTTTTCATGGGTAAATCCCCTAAGAGTACAAGGCGAGTTAGATATTCAAGCTTTAAAAGAAGCAGTTCCAACCCGGTAAGTAAACTTACTCTTAACTTTCTTTACGTGACTTCTCATTTACAGTGTCCCTCATTAATGATCCCAAAATTTTCTTAAACAATTTTATTGAGAATTGCAGAAATCTCTTTGCCCGATCTTGGGAGGTGAGGGTGACTCATACGTGGCGAGAAAGGAACAAATGCGTTGATTTCTTTACAAAGAGATGTCATTCATGCCATGAACTAATGATTTGGGATGCCCTCGAGGACGATATAAAATCCTACTTGAGAAGGATCACCCTCTAATTTGAGACTTTTTGAATCTACTTTATGTGGGAAAAAAAATCGAGCTAAAAAGACTCACACACGTAGCCCCGAAGCCTTAATCAAATATTGCGGCAAATTAGATTTATTAGTATACTCTCAAATTGGCTTGGAAACAGCTCACCCAAAACCCTAAAACTAAAAACTACTTGTATAGAACTTATAAAAACCTCCATTTTTATCCATGAGAGGTCAAAGCAAAGCAAATCACAGGAACCAAGAAAATGATTAAAAAACACACCAAATTGACAGTTCAAACCTAATAGCATATCTGGAAGGTGGGCGAACAGTGCTCAACTATACCCAGATTCTATTTCTACAATACTCGACATAAAAAAATGATAAAGAAATGAAATCAATAATGAAAGTCTAAGTGCCAATCACAACCAACAGCAATAGGTAGCTGAAATACAGCCAATCTTGATGGTCTGTATGACTCTATTAGTGGCGCACCACTACCTGTTATATTCCTGCACCAAACTTCACCACCATTATTGCAATTACAACACATTTATGCAAACAGTTTCGCACAGTAATTAGTCCAAGAAAGAATGTTTGGTTCAAAGGCAAAGCTTAAAAAGCAGAGCTATGACAATGAAATTACACTGTGACCCCTTCAAACAAAAGGAAAGTCAAAACAACTGATGGAGCACTATAATCCAAATAGCAAGACTATTACATGACAGCACAACTGCTTTTTATCCTAAAAGAATATCTCCAGTTAGTTTTGCTGGGATCACATGGAGATTGGTACAGTGTAGGAGAAAACAATGAGAAAGACAAAGTGTACAGATTCAAGGTCCATAATATACAGCATCGATTTGAATTGTCTTGTTTAACTGGAGACGATGCTGAATCTTCCGATACGAGATGAGAAAATTTGCCACTTTAAAGTGGCGCGAGGATGTGAAGGAAACAAGGGTGCACTTTCGCTTTTTTTGCCGATTATTGTTGTTTCTTTGAGCTGGAGGTCTTTCTGGTAACATTAGACTTCATTTTGCACGCGACGGAGAGAAGTTTTAGGACAAGATTATCTATCTCTTCTTCTTTTTTCTCATATACGACAAATGAAATGAAGGCGATGGGTAATCCTGTGAAGTACGAATAAATTAGCAATTTATTGTCAGCTGATTTGAATGTCTAAGGATATAAAGTATAATAGCCATGACATACCTATCACAAAAACACTACGTAGGGAAAACGCTCCAACGATGCTTAGAAACAATAGAGTGAGAACAACCTGTTTCATGAGCAAATAAACGATGCACAAATTATTATAGTTGATAAGGATTCAAAGAAAGAAAATGTGATTTGATAAGAGATTCGCTGTTCTAGACCACAAAGTAAGATTTCCAGCAACTACGATATTGTTACCTAATCTCATGTTTTGGGAAATGACTAGCAACTTATCTTTGTTAGTGCTCCACAAGCAATTTATGAATCATAAGAGTGGGATTTACACGGGTTTCACAAAAATGTGGTGCTTGGGTATTGTTCAATAGTTAACCGAGGACACAAGCCAGGAAGGCACAACTCAAGAATGGCAACACAATAATTATTTTCAACATCAAAATGCCAGGTAATGCTGTTTCCTCTCTTAAACCTGTGACTTTTTTAGTTTGAAAGTTCAATTTTGGGCTTAAAAGAGACGGTTGACACCATGCAAAGGAAATTTTCCAAGTCAAATTCTTGTACGATCCGTAGATGTAAAGGATATACATTTTAGTTGGGAAGAGTGGGGGAATAATATACACTACACATACACATTGGACTTAAATCGGTTTGGCTGCAGACGACTTACAGCGGAAACAACTCAGCAGTCTGAAGAGAGACTTGACAAAAATAGAAGAGAAAATGGAAAATCTCATAAAACTTGTTGTATATTTCTCAAACTGATACCATATCAAAACTCCAAAATTAAAATTACCTTGAGAAAAAGCATAGAATCATTTCCTTTACAAAGTGATTTTAAATCACTGACAGCAGAATTCCACCAGGATGTCACTGACACAGCAGCATGGTGAGATGCAGCTTCTGAGACATGGAATTTGGACTGGGGAATTTTTTCAATTTTATATCCGAATCTGCACGAACACATAATCCACGGTCAACAATCGTACGACTCCTAAGCATATCTGCCCTGGGCTTATGAAGTTATGAAGGATGCTCCTTATTTCAGGAAGCAGATTTGTAACTTTAACATATATTATTATTCTAGAGCTCACCTCCGCAAACACTATGAAGGATGATCATCTATAAACAATTAAATAAATATACTTAACAAAGATTGGTAAGTGTACATTTTCTGAGGTAGTCTTCCATGGATGTAAAGGAAGACTGATGCCACTAATAGAAGCTTGGAGACTGCAGTAATGATTGTATTCCCAGTAGCTACGAAATTGAAGTAAATTGCCGCCAAGAACAACAATACAGTGAGTGTCTGCTTTTTATCCCTCCACAATAGTGTGTCAGCAACTGCATGTTTCATTGTGGCATTTATTAGAGTGCATCACAAATGAAATCCAAATAGTGATGTAATATAACTGTTAATTGCGCTAGATAATTGATATATTGATGTCAAACTGAAATATGTTCAAATGAGGACGACTAATTTATCAGGAAAAGCAAGATAAAATATGGACAAACTATTATTTTTAAACCAGTACCAAATTAATATAGATAAAAAGATAATAAACACTGTTAGGTACGGATTCAACATGTGCACTGGTTCAAATACAATCCACATAGTTAAATATCAAGTTTGCTTAATAAGGATAGCACATCATACATCCTTAAAACATGTTGCAATCAACTCCATTAAAATGAGTAACGTTCTATTGGAAAGAAAAGATGCATACCTTTTCCACTACCAAGAAATAATTCTGCTTTAGATGGCCCATCTCTTTTGGTGCGAACATCAGCTCTCAAGTGTGGGTAAGATTCAATAGTTTTTCTAAGGCCCTCCTGCGGAAAAACATCATTGAGGAAAATCATCAACATGATTAATCATATGAGAACTGAAATATCTTCTGAGCCACATTTGACGTCACTCCACAGAAACATCTGTTTGTGTCGTCAGCTCCACAAATTAAAGTGTATCACAGCAACATCTACCAAGTCAATTGTCTAACACAAATAGATGAGTTTTAAGTAACTAACTACTGGACTAAAATTACAGAACGCCTCTTAATAACCCATTGATATCAAAATATTTCTAGCAAGAGGGGTACAGCATGTGTATACCTCGAGGGGGACGATAGGTGTGTAGCCAAGAAGTTCATTTGCTTTTGAACACTTAAAGGTTCTGCTGCGAGAAAGAAGTCGGATTCTTGAAGGTGTCAACTGCGGCACCTTCATCCCATAAGGGGCTAAAAGTTTGTATATGGTCTCCACCAAATGAGCAATTGGCATCATAACATAGGCAGGAATCTTAATTTCTGGCCTGCATGCTACACAAGATCAGAAATAAAGATAACATACACTCTTTATAACATAAACCTCTATGAAAAACAATCCTCTAAATCAAAATAGAGTATTCAAGTACAGGGTCACAGAGCCTAAGAATATGTAGCACTCGACAAATTTGATAGGTACTAGCAGACCACAGGGGAACAGGTGCAATGCATATATTAGAACGATCAATTACAGGTATAACAAATTGAGCTGAGTGAAACTTTCGTAATGATGTAATAAATGGAAAAAAGATGCACATTTACTGATTTTTCTTTGGGGTGGGGGGAGGGGGGAAGAAGGCACCTGTATTTTCAAATAAATAATAGGAAGGCCATGAACGGAATAATACCTCTCATAGCCAAGGCCTTCAAGAATGAGAGACATAAATTCCCAAAATTTGATTGGTTCCATATTGGTAATGAAGTAGGCCTGCAAGCATGATTTGCAGTTAAAACCAAGTTATTGTGGCTTCGGACAGGTAAGAAATTTTCTTACGTGCATGCTCTATTTCTAGGCTTACAAAGGTAATGAACATATTAAGATGGGGTGAAATGTATGCAACTTTCGAATTATATGTTAGGCCAGAAGATAATAAAAACAGAATGACCATATCCAGTGTTGCTAAAAGGAGTTCACATATCCTCTTCTTTGGTTTGAGATATCAAGTTCTTATTGAATTAAAACCTCACCATTCAGAAAGTTGAACTCAATACACATGAAAACAGAAGCCATAGTAGCAGAGATAAGATAGACATACAGACAGGACAATGGCAGTAAGAAATCTGTGTTGTGGGATAAAGGAGTGAACATGTGAAGCATTAAACGTAGTAAAAAGTAGTAATCTTTTCTTTTATGACTAGCTTCACATGTTTTCTCATTATTAAAGAAGCAAAGTTTACAGCATGAGTTTTCAATTGTGTAAAGAACTTCAGAAGCTTTCACGATCGTGCAAAAAGATGTGTGGATAGAAATAACTAAAATGAAGGCCAGAACCTTTACTGATTACAGCTTCTGTAGTTGACATACGGACATATCACACCATCATTTGGGAATTACAGAGTTGGTGTGAAAAAGAAAATGCTACCTGTCCAGCAGCCTTTTCTGCTACTGTCCCGTCAGATGCGAGAGCTCGCTCTGCACATACGTGAGCATGAGCAACATTCTCAACATATGTGAAATCATACATGTTGTTGCCATCTCCAATGATAAACTGGAAATTCCACAATAGCACATTAGGATACTTACCCAAAGCTTTTAAATATGACGGATAAAAGGAGTAACATGAGTTCCCCAAAACATAAATCCCTTCATACGAGAAGGAAGAACCTAGCGTGTTCCTTAAGAGCATCATGTACTATTATTTTTGTGATCATCCATAAATATATGTTAACAGAAGCTGGAATACCTCCAGTTGAAAAAAGTTCCAAATAAAAAATTAAGCATGAGCAAGCCAAATCCTAATAATTACCTTTGATTTGCCAGCCCTTGCAGCAGCAACCAATGATGGAACAAGTAACTTATCACCAGGGCCAAATATGCTGCTTGGCCGGATGCAGCATGTTAGAAGCCCGTTTGAACCATTTGCCTTGATAACTAAGGCCTCTCCTTCAGCTTTTGTAGCAGAGTATGAATCGTTGTGCTATGAAGGATAACCAAGACAAGATAAATGGATTAAGATACTGCAGGATGACGTGGGAAGTTCAAAATGAGAAGACACATTCAATAACCTAATACAATTTTTCTAAAAAATCTAATAAAAACTGACAAGTTAACATTACTACCCTCAACAGTTCCATACTAGCTCTTACAATAAATATAAGATGAAGTCAAAACATTCAATACCTTAGCAGGATACGGCAATGTTTCCTCCCCATCTATTATTCCATGAACACCATCAAAGACCACACTTGGGGAGCTTGTATATATGAGTCGTTTTACTTTCAGCTCAACACATGCATCAATTACGTTCTGAGTTCCTGCAAGCCATAGTTACTACAGAGTAATCAAAAGAACAAAAAATGGCTGGTCTATGAAATTTAGGAACACGCACAAAAAAGAACAGTCATCTTGCCCATCCAAAACTAACCTTGTACATTTACAGAATAATGCAGCTGGTGGTTATTAATGGAGGAATCAGGAGCAGCCATATGAAAGACAACCTCAGCTCCTTGGAAAGCTGCAATGCCAAAAGGTGAAACAGTACGTTGAAGCCGAGAATAAAGCTAAACTTAACTTCACTATTAAATCGAAAGTATTCTAGACCCCGATGATTACTTATTCTGGGAATCAAAAGTTACCATTTACATCAAAATTGGGAACAATGTGGTCACCCGAAAGCTGGTTTGAGCTCAGTTATTAACTTATCAAACAAACAAACGTCGTTCACTGTTCACCAAGATTCCTATTTCCATCACAACCTTGACCAGAGGACGAACTACACCATTAAACACTAGGAAAATTTTAAAGCAACTGGAGCTAGAATCTCAATTCATGTTCTGTTGATTAAAGCTAGTACACTCAATTTCATTAAATAATCAGACCAAACTCAAACTTCAAGTTTGATTATCAAACAAATGTCATCACTAACTCCAATGCATGCAAGAGAACCAAACCCATATTAACTACACCAGCACAACATCCTAAACCCCTTTATTCAAACAAAGCACACGAAAAAGCAAGAAAAACAAAATCAACCCTCATTTACACAACAAATCCCGGAAACAAACCTTTAATCACTTGTGATTTATCGCGAAGATCCGCGGACACATATTGCGCGCGACCCGACTTCAGAGCAGCGCCAAGAACGCCATTCTCCTCGTCGGAGTCGAGCTTGATTGCGGGGCCCAAATCCGCGACACGCACAGAAAACATGTCGTATTTGATGAGCATCATCACCAGATGCCTCGCGGCAAATCCTCTGCCGCCTGTCACCACGCACCACCGCTCTTCGCCGCTCATTTTCGCCGCCGTAGAGTGTTATTCCGGCCGTGTGAATCGATGCTTAAGCGAAGCCAAGAAACTAGCAGGCAAAAGGTGATAACTTTGGATGGATTGGAGGCTGAGAATGTATCTTCAATTAAAGGGATGTTCGATTAGGCGATTACGAAACTGGGGAGGTGATTAAAGGGATGAGATTAAGAAGAAAATAAGGAGGGTTCTTGAGATTTAACCTGGATCTTGGACTGAACTGAGCTCTGACACTAGTGAGAGAAACTGTGGGATTTCATGGAACGAATCCTCAAAATTAGTTTTTATTGATAATTATATAAATTATAAAATGAAATAATTGGGATAATTAGTTTTAATTTTGTTAGGATTAATTTCATATGGACCATTCTGAGTTGCGTTTATTATAGATTGATCCCCTATAATTTGAAATAGGGAAAATTAATATTTTTTGTCATCTAAAATTTGTCTCTTTTTATAATTTATTGGAATTGTCGTAAACCGTCTTCCAATTTTTGTATTTATGACATATCGCCGTCTAAACTGTTTTTTTGTTGATTTTTGTAAAAATACAATTAACATGTACGTTTTATAATTATGTCACGTGTCATTTTTTTTAACAAAAACCACAAAAAGAAAAAAAGATGACAGGAAGTTACTAATGCAAAGATTTCTTACGATTTGTAATGAAAGTTTGTTACAATCGGGTCAAATCGATTACATTCTTTTTTTTCTTGGTTCAAGGTCCGGCACTAACTTGTTTAATTGGATTTTAATTTGAGTTTGAATTCGACAAGCTCTAAATTTATGATTTGAAGGTCGTTTCGTTTGATAGTTTGAATTTGGCGCGATCCAACATCAATTCAATTTTAAGTTCAAATTTGGTTCAAACTTTGATTTGATTCAACTTTAACTTTAATTTTTCAATTTGAATTTGAATCTTAGCCAACTTGTCGCGTCTCGCAAAACTACTCGACTCGTAAACATCCTTATCTGACGTGTACCATATAGGAGTGTATATATAATATTACAAACTAAAGGTTGCTAATCACAAACATAACCTAGATGGGTCCAAATGAAATTAACCTTAGTTATTATTTTGACAATTTCCCTCCATTCGCCTTTCTCAAATTTGAAACAATACTCTACAAAAATGACGTATCA
>JBBMKE010000002.1:2082556-2104883 GCA_037834125.1 Lippia alba | reverse complement strand
GCCACCTTAGGCCAAGGTGGGCTCAAGCACACCCTTCCGCCCCACCCCGACCATTACCCCCCCCCCTCCCCCCATCCCATCCTCTACCCACTAATCCCCTTAAAATTAATTTTCAAAATATAAATTTATAATATTAAAAATAAATTAATTAATACTTTTTAATTTTATAAATTTACTAATTATTATATATAATAAATTATATATATATATATATATGATATAATTTAAGTTTCGCTTGAATATGAAAATAATTAAAAGTGTGAAATTTTTGTTATGATGCGTCGACCATTTTATTAGAAAAAAAAAATCAATTGTATTGTGTTTTTATGCAGGAAAAATTAGAGTAATGTATCTTAATGTATAGATAATGTATCATACAATATTAAAGAGATAAAAAATATCATATCCCGTAGGTAATTCTAATTAAATCTAGCTCCATCAAATTAATATTACAAAAAATTCTTAGTTTCAGTACATATTATTTTAATGTTCTAAATTTAAATTTAAATTTCGAATATAAAATATTTAATAGTTTTTTTATTCAACTGTCTATACTTTAGCTTACCTATAATGTACCGAAATGATTAATTATTACACTCGATAGTGGAAATTATAATTCCAAAATAAATTTTAGTTTTTCTTTATATATATATATAAAGTGACCATGTTAGTATCTGTACGTGAAAATTTAGTTTGAGAAAAAATTGTGGGAGCAAATTAAAGGGAACACAAATTGTCGAAAACAGTTATAATCTATGAGTTGTAGTATCGTTAATCAATTTCAAGTTGTTATTATTATTATTTAATATATTGAGACCTAAGATTTTTCAGTCCCGGCTGACGTGAAATTCTGGATCCGCCCCTGGTCGTGGTTGATTAAATTAACACACAAAATCCTACTGTCGTGATATCAACTACAACTATAGGGTTTTGGAGTGTTAATTTAATGCAATCACATGTTCGTTTTTAGATATTTTTTAAATCAAAGGAAATTAGGTATATCACGTGATCGAACAAAAATCTCTTTTACTATATGTGATCTTATTTCGTCATCGAGAAATGAAATATACCAAAACTGTTAAAATATTAATCAAGTTAGACATACCAAATTTGTAATTTTTCCGGCGAATTACTTGACTGATCATGTGTGTGTTCAATCTTCATGCATGAAGGTTTCCAAAGACGAGTTCGTCGAACTAGCCAAAAAATCCGGCAAATTCACCGACGCAAGCCTCTCCTTCAAGAAGCGCATTCTCGACTCCTCCGGCCTCGGCGACGAAACCTACGTCCCCAAATCCATCGGCTCGCCGGAAAACAC
Source organism: Lippia alba (assembly GCA_037834125.1). Taxonomy (NCBI): domain Eukaryota; kingdom Viridiplantae; phylum Streptophyta; class Magnoliopsida; order Lamiales; family Verbenaceae; genus Lippia; species Lippia alba. Next base: position 2,103,565 of record JBBMKE010000002.1, on the reverse strand, counting down.
CACCACCATGAAAGAAGGCCGCGACGAGGCCTGCGCCGTCATGTTCGGCGCCCTGGACGAGCTCTTCGCCAAAACCCAAGTCCGGCCGAAGGACGTCGGAGTCCTCGTCGTCAACTGCAGCCTCTTCAACCCGACGCCGTCGCTCTCCGCCATGGTGATCAACCACTACAAGATGAGGGGAAACATTCTCAGCTTCAATTTGGGCGGAATGGGGTGCAGCGCCGGGATCATCGCCGTCGATTTGGCGCGGGATATGCTGCAGGCGAACCCTAATAATTATGCGGTGGTGGTGAGCACGGAGATGGTGGCGTATAATTGGTACCCCGGGAATGAGAGGTCGATGCTGATACCGAACTGTTACTTCCGCATGGGCTGCTCCGCCGTGATGCTGTCGAATCGCCGCCGTGACTACCGCCGCGCGAAGTACAGGCTGGAGCATATTGTGAGGACGCATAAAGGCGCCGATGATCGGAGCTTTAGGTACGACGTGATTTTAATTTCTTTTGAATTCTAGGGAATATATGTTCATTTCTTTATAAAATTTAGTCTTTATGAAAATTATAAATTTGGTATATCGATGCTATAGTTTACTTTCTGGGAATAAAATATAATTGTATTTTTAAAATTAAATAATTTAATGTAAATATTTTTATCGAAAATTAAATTTGTCTGGCTGAAGGTGTACGCGGCGATCCTTATTCGCAACGTGTGAAATTAGGTCATATTTTTAACATGTTTCGGCAAAAAGAAATAATAAATTATTTAATTTTGAAGATACGTTATATAAATTTAAAGAACCTAAAGAAGAATGAGTACTATTGTATTTTATTACTGAAAAATAAAATATGTTAAAAAATATTTGATTGGTTGAGTGAGTTTATATACTAAATTTACTTACAATTGTCTCTATATTCGTTGATTACGTGATATTTGATAAATATATATGATTGTTGTGCAACAGCTGGAAATTTCATATTTAGAATAGAAATAACTGATTAAAATTCTGTAATTAATCATAAAGTTACATTTAGTTCTTGAGACTGAGACCATAAAGTATACATTATGAACTTTTATGGGGAATTTGGGACCATCGTCTAAATGTTAATAAAAGGTCTCGCTATTATTAAAGTAGTGTGGCATGCAAAAGTAGTTGGTAGGAGAAACATGTTATAATTAAGCGCATTAATTTTAATTTAATGGGAAAAATTAAAGAAGAATGTGGAAAACCTAGCTCTTTGGAAATGGTAATTTGAATTCTTTTCGTGAACTTCTTTAATTTAAGAATATTTTTACCATTGTCATCCAATATTTTTATTAGAATTCACATCGAGGCGATAATAATAATATACTCGTTCTCTAGCTAAGCTGGTTTAATTAATCCACATATTCGGATTATAATTACTCTTTAATTTGTAAATGGAATTCATAATTTTATATCTAGTACTAACTGCAGATTTGAAAGTTTTAAGTTATGAGATTACTATTCATCCAATTTATATAAGATAGTCATTCTTGATATTCAGTGTACATGTTTAAAAAATTTGTAGATATCAAATATGCAGTAGGGTTCTTAATATTTTAATTTATGTAAAAACATCCCAAGGAAATTATAGTTTCTTGGGGTGTTTGTATATAGTTAAAGACTGATTTTAACTCAAACTTGATTCACTCAAATCGAGATGTGATTGTTTTACGCTTATTGTGTAACTTAATCGATCTTTGAAACAAACAGGAGCATCTACCAAGATGAAGACAGCCAAAAGTTGAAAGGAATCAGAATCAGCAAAGACTTGGTTGAAATCGGAGGTGATGCAATCAAGACCAACATCACAACTCTAGGCCCCTTAGTCCTCCCCTTCTCCGAGCAGCTCCTCTTCTTCTCAACCTTAATATGGAAGCTCATCTCCGGCAACGGCGCCAACTCCCAGCCCACAAAGCCATACATCCCCGACTACAAGCTCGCCTTCGAGCACTTCTGCGTGCATGCCGCCAGCAAGACCGTGCTTGATGAGCTGCAGAGGAACTTGAAACTGAGTGACAAAAACCTGGAGGCGTCCCGCGCTGCTCTGCACAGATTCGGCAACACCTCGAGCAGCAGCATTTGGTACGAGCTCGCTTATTTGGAGGCGAAGGAACGGGTCAGGAGGGGTGACCGTGTCTGGCAAATGGCGTTCGGGTCGGGTTTTAAGTGCAACAGCGTGGTTTGGAAGTCGATGCGCAGGATCAGGAAGTCGTCAAGGAACCCGTGGGCGGATTGTATCGATAGGTATCCAGTTGAAGAACTTTAAACAGTTTGAAGAAGCTTGAGAGGAATTAATAATAACTAGTGTTTTGGTGCGATGGGGATTGGTTTGATTTGTTGGGATTATGTTGTTTGAGTGTTTAAAATATTATTACTGGACAGAATGACACATACGAGGTTATTTAACGTTGCTCGAAGCTTGGTTGGAGATCATTCAAAGTGATTTTCCAGGAGCTTTGTTTTTTTGGCATTTTGATCTTTAGTGCAATCGCTCTGTAACTTCAAAATTTGATCTTTTCTCGTTCTTGAATTAATGTGACGCTTTATTCTCTCTGAAACTATTGCTGAATGCTTTAAGTTCCTGCTTATCTAGCACTTTTAAGTTTTAACGAACTTTTTTTTTTATGTACGCATCAAAGTCAAATTGAGGAAAGGAATTCGAATTCGGGTCGTGGAGAAAGAACTCTTACCTAGTTGAACCAGTCCAGAAACTGTTGGCTACTTTTAACAATCTAAAAACAGTGGAAAGTTTAAGTTGTTCCATTATCAGAGTCGATATTTATCCTTGCAGCTAAGTAATTCAATTTTTTGCTCGGTCTCCCTATGTAATATACTTTATTAGTACTTCAAACCCGATTATTTGAAATGTCTCAAAGCGAACCTTGTGATTATATTAAATTAACATTAGATTAACACACAACTATACGGTTGTGACAACAATTACGCTTATAGGGTTTTAAGTGCTAATTTAATATAATCATAGTTTTTGCTTTGAGACTTTCAAATCATAGAGTTCAAAGTGCTAATTAAGTATATCACATAATTTTTGATGCAATAAACTGCTAATTAATTCATATCAAAACCAGACATGTGACGTGAGTGCTGTGAAATCGATGGTCTTGCTAATCTGGATTCTGTAGAAAGATGGATAGTGATTAGTGTGGATGAGAAAGAATAAGCAGTGATTCTGAACTTATCTAAAAAAGAGCGATGAGGTAACAAGATTAACATGAGCGACAAATGGGTATTGTTATAAATACTAAACTCGTAATATTGTATCATGTCAGATATCATCTTATACACCTAATTCATCGAGAAAACTTGACCCGATTGCAAGAACTAAGACCCCAAAAAAAAAAATAGTAAAAAGGAAAGGAGGAAAAAAGAACAGATTATCATCCACTTAACGGGATTTGTCGCTTGAGCACTGCAAGTACATATAGTGGAGAACATACAAGAACATTCTAAGACACAGACTAACATCTCAAGGAACAAAAATTGGGTAGGAAAAAAATAATGTCCTCCCCATTTGATGAATTTTATTCGGTTTGCCAGTTCATTACACATTCAAGCAAAGTCTTATTTGCAGCAAGATTCAGAAAATCAAAAATCAAAAGTAAAAAATTCCGGGCTAGAAAAGGGAAGGCCGCCGACGAGTTGATTATTTTGGCGAAAAAAAAGAACAATCAATCTTTCTCAGGCTAACCAGTCCCCATCCATTCCTTCAATTCCTTCAATGTCCATGCTGCAGTTTTGAGGAAAACAGAACAAAACATATAATAATCAGTAACTGAAATATGTACAAGAAAAGTCTCTACAAACACAACCAATCATTCATGGTTTGTATATATACATGCAAATACATATATTATATTTCTTTGTATAATAATTGACAAATAATTCGGGGAAAAATAAGTAATTTGCCATAAAGTTCTGCAAACAAAGAGGGATTCGATTTTGAAACCCAATATACTAAAAAGACAGTTCTTTTTTAATAACTGAAAAAAAAAAATGTAAGGGAAAGAAGAAAAGGTGGAAATCTATCTCAATAATGCATAGAACACCAAGAGCACTTCACACCAGGGTTTTTGAATTGGTGACAGAAAGCACCTCTCACCAGAAGACAAAGACAGAACTCAAATGACAGAGAAACATATATATATACATATATATATATATATATATGTATTTTTTTTTAAATTTCTAAAAGTGATGTTTACCATGGCAAAGCAGGATCCTGGAAGCAATTATCAGAGCAATAATCATTCACATGCTGCAAGCAGCTCTCATTCGGATTCAGCCAGGCTGGGAATTCCATCACTTCATCAAACGGAGAGTTAACAAAATCCTCTCCGTTTTGATTCTCGGGTTCGATTTCCATGGCCTTGAGGAACCTGAACCACCAAGCTGAATTCACCAAATTCACAGTATCGTTCCACTCCATCTCGTACTGCTCCCCAATCGACTTGATCTCGGCAATCTCCTTATCATCCATTGCAGTATGCAAACCGGAATCCACAAATTCAGCCGTCATTGAAGTCGGAGCTCCCATGCATGGAATTTCCTCAGTGGTGGCAGAGATGGGAGATGAAGAGGTTGACGGCGATGAGGATGAGTAAATTGATGAAGGGTTGTTGCTGCAATGAAAAGTGAAGGAATCCAAGTTGTTAAAATCTTGAAGATTGAGATTGAGGCCGAGTGCTTGGCTAGGAAGTTGAAAATTGAGATTTTCTGGAAAAAGTGGGGGAGGTGGTGCCATTGGAGAAATTGGCCAAGTGTAAGGAGAACAAAAGCCTTGTGAGTAGGAGAAATTTTCCGGATAATTATTGGAGTAATTATCCGGAACCGAAAAATTCGAAGCATAAATTCTGGGATTCCTCCTGGACTTCAATTTGGCTTCTTGTTCTAGAGAAAGCTGGTAAGATGAGGGGTCAAATGGCTGTATTTCAGACATGGATTCCAATTTCTGTTGCTGTTGCTTTTCACTGGCCTGTTTCATAGCTGCTCTATGAAACTTAAGAGCCGTGACGATTTCTTTTCGGGCTTCAGCCATATTTAGCAGCCTTTCTTGGTAAGGTCTGCTTGTGTGAAGCCTTCTCCGGACCTGTTTCTTGTGCTGTTGCGGCGGCTGATGGGGTTTTTCCTGCTTCTGATCAGAAAATCCATCACAAGTATTTCCGCACGAACTTTGGCCGGTTGAAATCCCATCTCCCTCTACACTTTCAAGCTCTTTGGAGTTCGACGAATCCTTGGTTCTTGAAGAGGACAGCTGTTTAACAAGGCTACGAATGTAAGCACCTGACAAATGAGGTTCCTTATGGTTTTCAGACTTTTCGATTTCATTTCCACCATTTCTAGACTTAGATGAAGAAGACTTTCCCCTCATCTTTTAGATAGGTATTTTCTTTTCAGTTATGCAGTTTTATTGAAATTTTTCTGTAAGTTGAAGAAGGAAATTGAAGGGTGGAAAGAGGGAAGAGGGTTTGAAAGATCAGGACTTTTGCTTTTCTGGGGCTAAAGTACAGAATGCAGAGATCACAGGTCCGGATGGAGAGGAGCTCGTGGGTGTTATAAATAGCTGGCAACACAGTCTAGGATTTTTAATTATTTCTTTTGGAAATTTCCCTATTTTAGCAAATAACTAGGTTGTTCCTCTTCCTTTTTTTACATGTTCCTATATTTTTTTTATTTTCTTTTTGTGGCAGAGAATTAATAAAAGTTAGTTAGAAGAGGTCTCACAGTTAATATTTTTCACCAGCAACACGTCAGCTACAATTAATAATTCTTTCCTACATTCCTAACGATTTTCAAATCTAATTTTCAGATTAATGATCTGAAAGAAGAAAGATAAGCCAGTCAAGAACTGTCTGGGACAAAAGATATGCATAGTTAAATTCCTCTGTCATTTCCAGCTTAAAAGTATCAAACAAACTTAGACAATGAAGCTCACTCAAATCGAATCCTAATTTAACATTTGCTGTCTATGTAAAGGGCGCGTCTCAGCCTCTTGATTCTATCTTGACTTAAATACTCATTCAAGAAGAAATACAAGCTACAACAGAGGGAATGTACTGTAATATAATAAACTTTCGGTCATACTTTAGTTAGGGCTCTCTTTCTTTCGCGAAATAATGCCTTAGAATTCCAGCAAACGCATACCATGCCTAAAACAAAGCAAGAAAATTTCCTTCTTGTTTTGATCTCTTGATTTTTTTTGGTATATATAATATGCAAATGGACTGGAAAAGTCGGCATAAGGGCTACAGAAGCTGACAGAAGAAATTCAATTACTTTTGTAACTTCCTCTCTTGATAATTCGAAAAAACAAATTGAAATACTGTTGGAAAATATAATATTTTGTAATTTGATTCCACAACTATGACCACCTATTTTTCAAATTTTTAATGGCTCAACATGATTAGAGTCAGTTGATGAAACAAAGAACTGGGACCTTTTATAAAGTCATAAAAACACAGTCTGAAGACGACAGAGAAGCTCCATACCTTCCCCTCATTGCTTCAGTTTTCCTTTCATTTCATGCTCCTTTCTCACCAAACACATTTTTTGGCCTACTGGTTTATGATTGTTGTACAATGCCTCTGTGCCAGCACCTGTACCAAAAACATTTTCTCATAATTCGGCAGAAATTCTATCTGAAGAACTAACTTGAAATGGTTTGTAATCTAGTAACCTGAATATTCACCTTTCAGCTGTCATTCATGAATTTAGTAACAAAACTTCAAATAACGTAACATCGAGCAGGGACGGAGCCAAGGGGGGCATAATTGCATACGGCCCCGTAAATATTCTTGCCCCTATTATATATCCTACCTTAGTTTTTAAAAGTACAAGAATTCCCATTAAAATTGTAATTTTTGCGTTCCCCGTGAGATTAAAATCTTGGTTCGGCCACTAATTTCGAGTTCATTTTCACACATGCTCCAAAGTCCAAAGTCCATACATAGTGAAATCAATAGTTATGACAAAGAATGAATTGGGAGGGCTCTTATTTGCACCAGCATTACTTACTATCATTGATCCAACCATATCAAGAAAACCAATCATAAAGATGAATTTAAGAGTAATTATGATATAAATTTGGAATACTATCATTCATTGACAAATTGAAATCAATAGAAATATAAATACAACATTCAGGTTCTTTATTTTGCCTCATTTAACAAGCAATGGCCAACATCTGCATCATGTGCAGCGTTTCAGGAGCAGATGAGTTCTCAGTGATCCAATTTAACCATCAGCCACCTTTAAAGCTCTTCCCTCTACAATTAAATGCTTTATCTTATTATTCAATGATCAAATGGAAATTCTAATCAAATTTCCACGTATTTCTATTAATAAGAATTCTAAGGGTTCGAACCTATATAATTATGAAACCAAAACTATAACCAAATGTGTTTGCTACATTCTGTAGCACTATATAGTTTGAATTTCACTTAATTTCCGAGTAAATTCAGAATCTTTAAGCTCTTTAAGCTTTATTTATATACTAAATCAATCATATTAGGTGATGTTAGGTTATTCCGGCTTTGACTACTTAATCACCAGCACGCATCAAATCCGCTACTAACATTGATTAATCTCTATTATGAATCACAAAGAATGGGTGTCTTAATTATGATTAGGTGAGATTACAATTGGATGAAATTACAACTCATTGAAAATAAATGTAATCTACCATATCTCACATAATATTGACTATATCGTATTGGAACCTTTTCACAAACTCAAATATAAAATACAACATTGCAGGTTGAATGCTATCTATGAACACAACTTAATCTTAGCTAATAAACCCTAAACCCAGTGAAGATTAACCGCCCAAAAACAATATTGCATAACTAACCCTTCCTAATAACATAATTTGAACCATAATTCCAAATCATTTAGCCACAAATTCAGCTATTTTCACATTCAATCATATCTCCCGGATTCCAATCCTTCAAGCAAATGTAAAGAGCAATTATAAATTACATTTCCATACATAAACATAGAGTAGGCTAAGAAATCAAAATAAATGAGTAACCGCAAGAAAAATCAAATTGAAAACGATAAAATCGGAAGTAAAAGGCCTGACTGACTGCTGCAGCGGCATTGTGGATAACATCCAAAACGCACCGCATTTAGCCCCTTTTTCCTTTTTCCATTTTCTCCGATTGATCCAAAATAATAATTAAAAAAAAGATGGGGAGAGAAAAAAAAAACCTGCAGCAGGGTTCCACCAATCGCAGTAGGCTCAGATGGTTTCGACGAATTGCATCGTTCCACAGAAATTGTGGCCATAACTGTAATCACTAATCCGTATCCACATAATAAATATTCAGATCACAGCCGCCCTTTTTCTCTTCGTTTGATTTGATTCCATCCACACCAGACTTTACTTGTCTGTATCCGACTATTATTATAATGCTGATGATGAGAGAAGTGAAGATTTCGATCAATTTGAACTACAAATCACGGAAAATTTGATTATTCAACTGGGTTTTATTTTATTTTTTTTTTTTTTTTGGGAGGAATATGAAGGATAGTGGGAGTGTGGGGGTGGTCTTTTCGGTGTGATTGGGAAATTAGTAAATGGATAAGGTTGGACTTGGGATATTGACTGCGCTCAAGTCTTAACTATTTTTTGTGCCTCAAAATTATGGGTAAATAACAGTTTTACCCCATCAAAATGTGAAATTATACACTTTTGAGCTTTTCTTTTTCAAAACAATCAAATTTATTCATTGATTGGGTTGGTAGTTTCAAATAATGATACAAATTTATTTTAGGGATACTAGGATTTTCTTCTTAAATATTATTAATTCTTAATTAATTTGTTTTACTTTGTTATAGCAGAATGAGCGTATTATTGTATTGAAGACCACCCATTCAAGAGTTTAGTTTTGGATTGTCATCAATTGAGGAAATGTGGCAGACGAAATTTGGTCATCTACTGAGGTCACATGATATTGAGGAGTACCTCTCGGTTTGGGAGATGCCCACCTGATGGCATTAGTTAGTCTTCTTTTTTCTTTTTCTTTTTTTTTATTTCTGCATGGATCGTTGTGTTCATTTAGGATTAACAAAATAAACAATAGAAAATGAGCTAAACAACCTAAACTAAATGTCAATATTCTCTATGATAATCATCTCAAACTTATGGAACTTTGTTTATGTTCCGGTCAAGTTTAGCAAGGGCGTCGGCTAAGCTGTTCTCGATCTCTTAAATGTGTTGGATTTTGTACTTCCAAGACTTGTTAATATGTTGGATTTTGTACTTCCAAGACTTGTTAATAAGTCTTTGACAGTCCTTGATTATTAGTTTAAGAAAATGGTCTTTGATATTGTTTCCATCGGCAGGATTTACCACCATTTTTAAGTCTCATTCGACTTTCAATTTCTCAATTCTCTTATTCCATGCGACTCTTAATTCTTTCGCAAAGCCCCATGAGTTTAGTTGTGAATTGTGATTATCGAGGACTCCCCAAGTTTAATAACCAATTGCACAAATTCACTCTCCTTGATTGGTAGCTACTTTTTGGTATCCAAACAAGCTCCCATCTATATTGAATTTGTATCATTCTGTATTCGGTTTTTGCCAACCTATTGTATTTTCTTTGCGCTTTTATTTCTAAAATCTATTGTCCAACCTTTTCACAAAAGTAATTTTCAGCCTCGGAATTATTGAAAGGATTTTCCTTATATCTTTAATTATATATCCCACGGTGCATATACCGGTTCAATTAAAACTTTCTTTTTTAGTTTCAGTTAAATATTTAAATAAATATTTAGAACGGACATGGAAGCTAATTCAATTATGAAAGAACACAATCGTTTGATGCTTAATAAAATAATCTATAGTATATAAGTTTAATTTCACTTTTAATTATCGTAATTATCTAAGCTCTCACAGCTGACGATAATGCAAATACCATTAATCCTTAATTTTCCGATTGTGCAACATCGATCTTCTGACTTCTCACCTAGCTATCTCTCACTCCCGCTTACAATCGTATATTTCCATAAATAATCAACTACAGCACTACAAATTTATGACAACAATTTCACTTTGCAATCAATATTCTCATTGAGAACAAATTGTTACTAGAATTATCACTGATTACCACAAAAGAATAATAAAAATAAAATTATTACGAACAATAACCTAGTATAATCTAAAAGCAACGTCCACGTACACTTATAATTTTATTTGTTGTGAGCAAATATGCATGCAAATATACATAAAAACAATACTTTCTGGCGTTCTCAAGAATCCAAGGTTTGAGTTTGACAAAATAGACCACATGCCCTTAATTAATGGAGGAAGATAGGACCAGCCTTTTCCGGCCGGGACCTTGCTAACTTATAATTTAACCTTATGCAAATTATTAAAGCTTGCTTTCTTTCCTTTCCATTAATTAATAATACCCCCACAACCTATATAGTATGCTACATTTACAAATTACAACCAAGAAATAGCTAGGATCCTCATTTTATTTGGGCAATTCTATAAGCAAACCCGTTGTATTATTCCAAGATACGAAAATCTAGATCGTATTATTATCAACGTTTCGACGAAATAATCTAAAATTTTCGTTGAAGGTACGCTGGAATTTCAAAATATGAATCTTTTTATTTGGTGCGTTACGGGTGGGGAAATTAGTAGCAAAATTTGAGAGATAATTAAGGAGATGAAAGTGGAGAAGTGGTCCCTTAATTTAATTTTGGTGGAATTATTAATGAGTGTGGGGATGAAGCAAGTGATGGGGGTGGTCCAATGTTTTCAGATACCTTTCTTCCTAAGTCTATGTTGATCCTTTTACAGTGACTTAGACCTGCTGCATCCCCTTTACTCGGTTTTCTTTTGCGTACTGCTTCAAATGTCAACTTTTCTTTTTTTGTATATGAACCTCCATAATATTTATAATGGTAACTATGGAAAATCACTATATATACAACTCACTTTATTTTGGAAAGATAAGAAAGCAAACAAAATATTGCCGCTAATTAAGCTTCCACGTCATAATAAGTTGTCTAATTAGTTTTATTTTGGGTAGAGGTTTAAACCTCCCATACTTTGTATATACTTTAATTAGTAGGGTTAGTCTTGTATATATACTGTATACTTGTACGCCTCTTAAACAAAATTCTCAAAATCATCAATGAAACAAGGGTTTTTCTTCGTTTCTCTCTCTCAATATTAACATGGTATCAAGAGAAATTTTTATATATACTATATACTTGTACGCCTCTTAAATAGAATTCTCAAAATCATCAATGAAAAAAGGGTTTTTCTTCGTTTCTCTCTCTCAATATTAACACAAAATTTGATTTTTGGACCCAAAAGTTTTTAGTAATAACTAATGCAATACCCCTAACTTGTTGAAGTTACTTATGAGTGTAAATCGATAAAATCTCTCTTTCTCTCGTTGTGACTTGTCTATGTGTGTGGAAGATATGGCTCCCTTACCAAAGGAGTTCGCTACACTGCGAACTCCTTCACACTAATCTCCATTATGTACGTCGATCTTTGGAGCTACTAGCTAGCCACGTGTATGAAGCCTAAGGCTCCATCATTTACATTTTTAGAATCAAAATGTATATATATTATGTATCTATAGAGATAATATAGAATTATGAGAGTCACAAACAATAGAAAAGATATGGAGTCACTAAAAAAAAGGGTTTTAAATGCACTTTTAAGTGTCGGAAGATAAATGCACTTTTAAGTGTCGAAAGATAAAGGTTGTTACTGCACATAATTTCATACTACAGTTTTTGTAAGTGTAGGCACGATTGGTGTAGTAAGAAATGTTGCTACACTTTTAAAATGAAGCAACATATATTATCTTATTTACATTTTAATGTGTAGTAACACAAAAGGTCACACTACACTTTTAAATGCATTTACAATTTAAGATTTTAATTTAATTTTAACATAATTTAACTCTAACTACAAATAAAATGTGTAGCAAGATCACATTGATGTATTAAAAAATTTATTATTATTTTAAAATTATTGCATCCGAATTTGCAACCAAATCCGTTGCAGAAAATAATTAATTTTTATATTCTATTTATATTTATTTACCATGTAATTATATTGCCAAAATTAAAATTTTGGGTGCAAAACAATATGTGTTAACACGTACGGTTGGTGATTTATTAACGTGTTACAATATGGTTCTGGAATATATTTGTATACTCAATCCAAAAGAAAGAAAAAAGCAACTAAAAAATGAGATTTTTTTACAAAAAAGAAAAGAAATAGAGAAGTTGATTAAAAAAGGGCGGGACCATATGCAGCAAGGAAGAGAGGAGTAGATGTGAGGAGTCGTAATCGCACGGCTATGTGGAGTTTCAGATGAAACGGGTCCAATCGGACGATTCCGTCCACGTGGGCCGCAAACACACGACAATTACTCATTCCATGCTCCATCGCCCTGTCACTGTAATGTTTAAAACCATATTATTTATTTAATAATTCTCTCTATTTTTCTTAATTAATTTTCATATACTTTTGCAGTTTTCAGAACCTAGCTAATACATTATTTTTTTACTATTTGATACTCGGTATTTAATTTGTATCGTTTGGAGCATTGGCCCGTCGCCCGTGCATGTTTAGAATCGAGATGGAGATTCATTGAATAAATGAGAAAATATTAACTTGAATGATTGAGCTGATGCATTTGTCGTAATTTGCGGGAAGAAGACATCGCGTCAGACTCACGACATACTGATGAGGAGGACATGCATCTTGCGGAAGACACCCTAGCTAGGGGCCGGTTTCTTGTGGCAAAAGGTTGAATCCCCAATCCCAAGGGCCCCCCACACCCCGGCCCGACGAAGCAAGTGGGAGGAGTTAATTTAGGTACTCAGCGGCCCGTTAAGGGGGAGATGTGCTCCTCACTAGGTCTACAAGGAGCCCACCCTCAAAGTCCAAATTGTACTCAAGAATAAAACTCCCACACTGCAGCCTGTGGGAATCGAACCGTGCACCTTGTGGCATATCTGCCTCTCCGGAACCAACTGAGCTACGCCCTGCGGGCAGGGGCCGGTTTCTTGAGAGGACGCCCTGAACGACTTCTTATAGCAGGACTACATGTTTTCGAATAGACAAGGTTTTTTTACCATGTCAACACCACATACACTTGAATATGCTGTGCTGTCCTAAAAATTTTAACATGTCTACAGATAATGAAAGAATTAGATCCACAGCCTATGTCTATGAAAATGTTTGTTATTGGATACTGACTTATTAATTCACTAGAGGTCCGATTAATACTTGGTTTGCGCATCTCCCCTATTTATTTAGTCCCACACATCAATCGAATTTCGACGACTCAAAACTCTTCGATCAACAAATTTAGTTGTGTAAAATTTAAAATGTATTAATATTTTTGCTATAAAGTTAGGGTTTTGCGTGCTCTTTTTAATATGATTGATTTGAAATCATAATAGATAGGACGTAAACTTCATCCTTTTGTATCAATGACGGTGAATAACTTGGGAACATTGCATTATTTTCACCCAAAAATATATATGCATTTCTCCTACACACACATATATACTCGAAAATATCACTAGAAGGAACTTGAGAAAAAGTAATTAAATAGGAAGGCAATAAAGTGTCCAAACAACCTTCTCATGCAAGCATCACCAAAAGGGTCCTTTAATTTGCTAGGGTCAGCTCTCTAAAGCAAAAAAGTTCTTTTTATCTATTAAATTCTATCTGCACTGTTTCGAAGCTCTCCCATGGCTATGAATATATATGGCATTAATTATAATGCTCACCCAAAAAAAAATATGACAATTATAATACGAAATATATAGTTCATAGGATATATATATCCCTAGTCGTTAATATCTTCACCATGTATTGATGAAAGGAAGTTAAGCACAACGAAGAGAACTTTCCAATCATTTCCCTCATACGGTTAAAATATGTGTTCGACTTATTAACTCACATAAAAAATTAACTGATGAGGTGAGGGTTGTCAAAACCTTATAATAAGATAGTACATATATAATTAATTAACGTGGGTTCTTTTTATAATTTAACCCTTCAATTAATACATACAAGAAAATTACTAGCTACGTACGTGAATGAGAGATAGATAAATGTGTATATTAGGGGGGGAGTTGGTGGTGCATGCAGATGCAGTGATTTAATAGAATGGGTAGCTATGAATTAAGGTGGTGGTGGGTGAATATAAGATAACATAACAGAGCAGAGCAGAGAAGAGGCGTAATTAAGTAGCTTTCATATCAGAAAAATGTAAGGTCACTTTCCGGTATTAGTGGGGGTATACTGTATCAGTCTCAGTCTCATCTTCATCATCTTCATTATCGATCGGGACCATCTCATTAGTCATTTCTTGCACCAACACATGCGCACCGCCCTTTTCCTCCTCTTTTCTTTTTACATCTGGACGTACCTCTTTTTCCCCCTTTCTTTCCAATTCTAAAAATATCATTTTGCCGTGTTGTGGCGTGTCGTGTGTCCGACACTCCTCACGTGGGAAATTCAAAAGAAAAATCCGTATCGCCGTATCCGTGTCGAGTCGTGTCCATGTCCATGCATCATAGCATATTGTGACACCGAATACATAGACGACATTTTCGAATACCATACGTACACAATAAAACATCAAATATTTTTTTCTTAAATTTTCTATATGACAAGATGATATTGTATATAATCATTGTGTACATATGTCATCATCAATATGAGATTGAGTGTTAATTGCTTAGTCGTTATCTTCATGAGCGTCTCTCCTGGACTTCTCGTGGGAGCTCGCGATCGATGAACTCCCGAGCTTATTGATCTACCTCACGTGTTTTATGAGCTGGCCACGTGGTGTTTTGGGTTGGACCCCATCAAATGTATCTAACGTTTAAAGGAGAGAATTTTACAACTAAGCAATACGGACTCAGACTTGAAAACAAAATAAATAAAATTTAAGGAGACAAAAATGGGGGCGGTCATTTATCATTAACTAGATGATCATTGAGATTTTAAACTAGTATATATGATACTTGGTGGTCAAAATTCTATAACTGGTTTTTGTTTCGGGCATTTCAATTTTATTTTATTTTATTATTTTTTTTTTTTACTGTATAGACTACTGCAAGGTCCGAGCTAGGGATCTATCAATCTACATTTTGCTTACAATTAATTTATGCCATATCCTAAACGTGTCATCAAAACCATGCACAAACCCTTTCAGTTTAATCGACCATCCATTAAGAAAACATCAATCTTTTATCAAATATATATTTCAAAATTCAAACTAGCTAGATCGATCACTTCCCACATGCAGGACCTATTTAATGGTCAAAACATATGCAATATTTGAAGTTAGATTACAAGCGATATTAATAATCATGGCAATATGATTGAAAATTGCAGGTTTCACATTGTCTTGAAAGCAAAAAAGCCATGCAAGATGTAGTAAGAGCGAAGAAATGAAATAATAAATGAGGAGGTAATAGTATTCTAGAATATAATGTGAAGGACAAGTTGCAGCCAATAATTAGAAACCAATCCCTTCTGCCATTAGAGGTGAGGTGTGAGTTAACACTTAAACAGAGCAAAAAGGGACCAAATGCAAATGGGATGACCAAAAAATTAAGATGCTGATACTGATATCTCAATCGCAACTACTAATTTATTATATTTTCCCTCTGCTCTCGATTCATTGCACGCATGCAACTGCAAACCTCACTGCTGTACTCCACACACCAAACTTCAATTTTGAATCATATATTTTACCACTACGACTACTTCATTTTATTCATTCACGAGACTTGTTCCATTTCAAATATAGATGGGAGGGTAATTCTAACTCGAGTCCGATTCGATCAAATCGTTGTAATGATGGGGTAAGTGTTTTATACTTGTCGTGTGGTTGAAAAAAAATTATAAAAAATGACATTAAATAGTAAGTGTAATATATTTATCCTTTTAATTAATTGAGTTCGATCGAGTTAGATTCACTTAAAAATTTTCTAGATGTGAAATACTAAAGTAGACTTTTTTTTATAGTCCATTTCCAAGAATCGAGTCAAGACAGACCAAGGTGCAAAGTTGTCTCTATCAATAGTAGCTGCATTTTCAGGGATTCGAACTTGAAACCTCCTATTAAGCTAGTATTTTTAACTTTTAACGGATCAAATTTGGTCGACAGGAGTAGGTTTTAATGGGCCTCGACCTACCCAAGAAATTAACTTTCCTGGGCCCAATTTTGATGATTAGGTTTTATTGAGAATGAAATTCTGGTCCGTAAATTAGGCCCAATCATGACACAAAATTAGGCCTTTTGGGATGTAATAGTGGATAGTATACACTGTATACTAAGAAAAAACGTAGAAATCAAATCAAACATTCACATCAAGTCAATGTGCCTCTTCATATTTGCAGAAATCAAATATTCAAAAAAGAAAAAAAAATAATAACTATGAAAATCATGTCCATAAATAAAATAAAATAAAATTATAGGTAGACTTCAATCCTAGGCTCAAACGACCAAGCACAAACGAACTCTTTAGCGCCGCCGCCGTCGCCGTCGCCACCACACTCCGGCAACTCAACCCACTCATTCGCACCCAAATCACACTTCACATAACTGCAAAAATCCCCTGAATTCACACAAACCATCATCCCTTCCCCTGCTCCCGCGCAGTTCACATCCACCTTCTTCCCATAAAACTTCTGCGCCATCCACGGCGGCATCGCCGCCGCCTGCCGCCACCCATCATCCCACCTCCACACCCTCACACTCGCGCTTTCCAGAAACTCCGACAGCAAAACCACGTACATTTCTCCTCCGCACTCGACTAAGTCGATCGAGAACTCTGAATACACAGGCAGCAACCTCGGGTACTCGAAGTAGGATTTCCGAGTCAGATTGCAGGATACGATTGACCCAGATGAGCTGAGGAAGTGCAGGAATTCGTCTCCGTTTTTGAGAGTGATGATCGAGGAGTATTGCTTGGATGGGTTCCGTTCGATGTTGGTGGAGACCACGTTGCCGCATTTGCTTAAGAAGTAGGGAGTGCAATCGCCGTCGTCGTCCGTTGTTGATTGTTTGGAGTGGTGGTGTTTTCTTGTGAGTTGGGTTTCATCGCCCCATTGATCGGTGGTGGAGTCGTATTGCCGGAATTTGAGGTCTGTGAGCTCGCCGGAGACGATGATCAGCTTGAAGGATCCGGTTTTCGATACCATCGAAATTGCCTGAATTGGTGACTGTGACTGATGATATGTTGGTGGGTTGATTTGGCGGAAGGTAGCGGTGATGGGGTTGCTGATGATGAATCCGCCGTCGGTTTCGCGGTGGAAGCAGATCAATCCGCCGGAGGCAGCGACGGGGATGAAATCTTGAAAAGAGTTATTCTGGTTGGGACAGAGGCGATTGAGTTTCTTCCATTTGGATTCTGTTGAGTCGAAGATGATTGGATGTTGGCTCAGGTTGGATTCAGAATCGACCATGAAAAACCAGGGATCACGACAAGTGATTTCGGAGCAGGCACGGCGGAAAGTGGCGGATTCCGCCACCGATTTCCATCGCTTGCATACCGAACTCAACCGGAAGAACGAAGAAGTTGGCAGCCGCGAAAGAACTCTCTCAAGAACGTCTTGATTGAGCTCATTCAGAGCAAAACCCGAGCCCTCAACTTCAACTTCAGACATCTTTCTCTTATTACACCTCCTCAAACCATTACCAACCTCCATTTTCTTCAAGAAAGTTGGAAACCAAATCAACAAGAATTGGGAAATATAAATGATGAGTTGAGGAAGTTTCGTGGGAGGTGCATGGTTTATATACAATTCCAGCTTCCCAACAAAACAAAGAAAGAAAAGGGGCGTTTGGGTTGACAAAGAGTAAAGTGAAAGTTGGCATTGACAAAGAAAATGATTAATAATGTGTCACGGGTGGGGGATATTGGGCATGGGATGCTGTTGTATTGAAAAAAAAAAAAAAGAAAGAAAAGAAAAGGCTGAAAAGGAGTTGTTTAAGATGAATAAGGGAATTGAATTCCATCGAGGAAAAAGGGGGGAGAGGAAAGAGCGCCTTATCTGTGTAATCACGGCGCCGATGAGGTTTTTTGCTCACTTTTCTCAGTTAAAGAGGGTAGCAAAGGGACCCTATGCTTACTTTCTTCCCTTCACATTCCTCTTTTCTATTGCCAGACATTGTTTCAGGTTTTACATTATTGGATTTGGGTTTGTGTGATATTGTATGATCTTGTTTGTTTAATCCAAATCTTGCCCCCGAAATATATGAAATCGCTCACCCCAAGAGTCCCTACACATTGACTGGGCAGATTGTGAGGAGATAAATCACGATAAATCTCATTCTGTATCTCAGAGAAACAGTCTCATGACTAGTGCGCACAAAGAGTCATCACAAATTCACAATGGATAAAACTCCTACGCTGCTGCCGCTGTCAGGACTCGAACCTGAGATTTTGCACTCAATTACCTCCCTGAAGACCAATTGAGCTACCCGTGCGAGATGTTTAATCCAAATCTTGTGAGATGTGATGTATAGTGTTTGCTTCGTTCAAAGTGTTTTTAGGGTTGAAACTTAACATCTGTGATCGAATGAGTAAAACAAGGTTGTTACACGAGGGAATGGATTACTACATTGCAAGATCTATTCTTCTTTTATTTTTTTCAAGACATGATTTGTTCGAAATATTTTGTGATATTACTACATGGGTCCAGTGGCTGATCTTTATACGATGAGATGAATACATTTTATTATATAATTATATATAATGAAGATAAATGTCAAAGGGGGGTGGCTGACTCTGTAAAGTGAAAGGCAAAACATTCCAATTCGTATTCCCATGACAAAATAACATAAAAATGATGAAAAAAGTTGACATTGGCGAGGGATGTAAGGAATCTGGGCCTCGTGTATAGGAGTTGTCTTTAGAGTATTTTAATTTTGTCAGATATTGTTTGAGGCTGAGGTCAATGGTAGGTGTCTGAGAATCCAAAGCTCTGACTTTAGTGTTTGTGAAATGGTGTAAGCAGTAATGGCTTTGGATGCTCAAGGTCAGAATAATGTTTGATAAAGCCATCAATTACGCCCTCTTTTCTCGTGTGAAATGACACCAAAAAACGTGGGTTTTGGCTCATGTGTGTGTGTCCATCATTTTTTAATTATGCTGCTCTTGTATTGCGGAATTTAAATGGGACTACAAGAATATACGGGTTTATGTTTTCAAGTGGTGAATTGTTATAATTTGATTAGTTTAATTACATAAACCTCCCTTGAATGGAGAGATTGCAAGAACTTTGCCCAACTTCCAATACATTTGGATTTGAATTATAACAGGTCTTGTTTTTCTATTTTTTCCCCCCAATTATGCTACTTTTTTTCATATTTTAATTTAAGTTTAGGACAATAATTGCATTCATTGGCCAAACCTAGGGTATATGAAGGGAGTCCTCTAATTTCTAGAAACTCATAAAAAATAATGTAATCTGGTGAAACTTCTGGTTCTGGATATGTAAGTGTAATTTTAAAAAACATCAATATACCATATTGACCTTGAAGTTGATAAAAAGTTGGGAGAGTAGTGCAGTTTTCTGCTTCAATATTTATATGCACGAATGACTAACTTAATCCAATTTAGTTCAGTTAAATCAATATAATGAAGGGATACTTATTTTATACTTATTGTTTGATTGATGAATTTTTTTTTTAAAAAAAAAGATTAATAAAATAATAAATATGATACAATGTGATTATGATTAGTTCAATTCGGTTCTAATCGACTTTAAAATGAAAATTTCAGAGTAGCGTGAGTCTATTGTTCAGATTTCAGTTCCAACCCAGGAGAACAAACAATGATTAGCCAACTTATGTAGTAACCATAAAAGTGATAAACTTTAGACCAAAAAAAAAAAAAGTGATAAACTGTCTGTGATTTTGACTATCCGAGACAAGCTATTCAAAGTTTTCATGCTACCTTAAGCTAGGAAAAGACTTTGAGTTTTGGCCCATTTTAATATAAGGCCCATTATAATATAGGAAAAGGGCCCAATCTATCTTTCCAACCGAATGGGTTGTACTGTATGGTTCCAATATGGAACTCGACTGAAGTAATACTTTCGAGTGTTAGTTATTAGTAACCACCGAATGGGATAGTTGTTTCTGACTCGTTTTCTTTTATTTGTCGTGATGTTAACAAAGTAGCTCATACTTTTGCTAGAAATACAGCCTCGACTAGTATTGTTTGTGTGGTCTTTGCCCCACACTTTTGTGCTGAATTTTGTTATTTCTGACTCTCTTAATGAATAATATTTTCTTCTTTTGAGGGGCTCGTGCTTAAAAAAGAAAATGGTATAGTTCAATCAATTTAATCCGTAAGTTTGAGTTTGAATTCTTAAAAAGACAGTTATCATTTGATAGGGAAGCTTTATATTTAAGTCATCCGACACTATCAGGGTTGAAGCCAATGTTGGCCGCCCCCACACTAGCCCCCACCCCCATATAAAAAATAAAAATTCATACCCCCCCCAAAAGCACGCCCTCCCCTCCCACAGCCCATCCACTACAATTCCACAAAGCCCAAATTTAATTTTAACCCCTCCCTCTCCGTGGCCCACCCACCACATATACCAAATGTGAAATGCCTCCATTTTTTAAGGCCATCGAGAAATTTAAGGGCCTCCACAAAATTAGGTAATCTTGTTATTAATTTTTTTTTTTCTTGCTTGTTGTATTTGTAGAGCTTCATCCAAATTTCCTTTGGTTTCTTTTGAGAGTGTTAATTAATGAATTATGACACCTTTTTGGGGGGTGGATCGGTACTTCGAACAATTTTCTGGAACTTGATAAACATGGTTCCAGTGCACAAGAAAAGTAAATAAAATGGAATAAGTACTGCACAAGCGATTTATACAGGTTCGGTACCAAGAGTGTAACGTACCTACTCCTGTCCCCAAGTTGTTAGCTTGGGAGTTATCA
>JBBMKE010000002.1:2058328-2075825 GCA_037834125.1 Lippia alba | reverse complement strand
TGCTAAATCTGTTGGTATAGATTAGCCACGAGGGTTATAGCAACGAAAAATTTTCGTTGCTAAATCCGTTGCTAAAGTCTAATCCGTTGCTAATTAGGCCAAAATTCGTTGCTAAATCCGTTGCTATAGAGCATTTTTCTAGTAGTGACAGTAATAATCTACTGAAGTTTATTTTTTAAATTTTTTTATTTTTATTTTTTACTTAATATACTCTGACATTCATTTAATTTATAATAATACATTTATTGCCATATTTTATTTCACAGGAAAATAAATAATTATTAGCATTTCCTTTATAATCATAGTTTCTTGATTTTATTTTTCAAAAAAATAAAGAATAATATGAAAGATAGATATTCTTTTTTGGGCTATACTTATTATTACATTTACAGGGAACGAAAATACATGGCATTATATTCACGTATATGGGTAAGTTGCTATGAAAATGATTTGATTTCAGTAAAACTTACATAATACAAAATCCAACAAAGAAGGGAATAAACAAGAATTACTTATATCTCTGAAAATCCACAAATTGAGTTGGTTCGGCTAGCAACCTTAGTTGTCCAAAAAAAATATCTCATAAAAAAACCCTAAGATGTTAAAAATAATAAAAAAAGAAAAAGAATAAGCAATTTTCCTTTAATGGTTGAAAAGACCAATAAGAAGTACATATTTTCAATACACTAACTGGGTTGATTCAAGTCGTTAAAAAATTCTTTATTCAGGACAATAATGCAGGTTCAAATATTTTTGTCTACTTGGGTGTGTTAAAAAAAAGTACTTGTTTTCAATCCCAAAATTTGAATAAATGTAAGAAATAATCTTACTCTCGGAGAAAATAAAAAATGATACTAAAGTTGCATGCTCAAGTATAAACAACATTTTAAACAATGAAAATATAGTAAAAAAATAAATTATAATTATTATTAAAAGGGAAAATGAAGAATTTCAAAAGTGAGTTTTATGGGAATAATCTCATATACAAGTTATAAATTAGCCATAAAATCTGAATAAATCATGCTAAGCATAACAATAAATCCTATCTAATAAAAAAAGTCGAATAACAAAAATAAAAATTAAAAAAATTGAACTTTTTCACTAGAAAAATAATAATAAACGGGGTAACACGTGTGTAATTAAATACCAAAACTATATACATAATTGTTAAGTGGCTTGAGATCACCTGCTATTTTCCCTGCTATAGTTTCTTGCCACACTACTAAAATCTTGTGTCCATCCAAAAGAAATTGAGATATAGAGAATCTATTAGTTAACGTTAATGCAAATTCAATTCTGTTACATCCTGCTTCTCTCTCCAATTTAACCATAAAAAGTTTTCTCTCTATTTTCAGTTCTTTTCTTCTTTTTTGGACTTGAAAATTCACCACGGCTGTGATAAAAAATAGAAGTCAAATTTAAGGGAATCGAAAATTTTATATAACTTCGTAGGACTTGATTTTGATGCTTCAAAATTCACAACCAATATTATATATTTTCTAAAATTGAATAAGTTGTACAATTTAAAATTTAATTAGACATACCTCAAATAATAATGAAATTCGTCCTTTCCTTCGGTTGCCCTTTCAATGGAGTAACCCAAAGCGAGTCTTGCAGGTGTAGTAGCATACCCCTATTGCCTTATTGCTCTAGTCGTTGCAGTGGCCGAAGTGGTATTTGTTATCAGCCATTATTTTGAATACCCAACTCAGCAAAAACGAGACCAGGGACCATGCTCCCCGCTTTCTTCCTGTGGATACCATTAGGAACACAAGCCAAGGAACTCAAAACCACAAAAGAAGCACCCTTTACTAGTTTTGGAGTTTTCGCCCTTTGCTTCCGACTTTGTAGGTAAATAAAAATTTTGAATTTTATGATTTTTTTTACTATTTCTTATGATTTCTTTTTCCTTCTAATATTTTTTTTTCTCCTTTTCTTCCCGTAATATTTTATTTTCTTCTTTCCTTTTAGGTCTTCCTTTATATTCCCACAATTGAAATTTTATAACTTTAGAGTTCGTTTCTTGGGTTATTTATATTTGATTACTCTGCATTTAGGTCTAATTACAAAATGCAATCCATCAATATCGAAAAATTACATTTAGTCCCTATAAATCTGATTTGGTTTGAGGTCAGTGATACGGATGGGTGCTTAGTAATAGGATTAATTTTGGTGATTAGTTTTACTAGTGCTTACGTTGTTAATTAATTTCGTTTTCTAAATTGGTTAGGGTTAAGAGTCCTAGTATATTAAGATAGTCTTTCCATTATATATTGTCAAGTTACAATACGATGAAATCCAAGCAATAACAATTTTACAATTTCCAACCCTAATTTCTCGAGTCTCTCTCCCTCCCCAAATTCACCAGCCGGTCGGTTCTCCACCGGAAAACCTCTTCTCGTCCCCATAATTCTAAGAGTCCGAGACCACTCCGAGGTCTATCCCGATACGTTCCATCAACGACCGTATCAGTTCTCGATGTGGGAGCAGTCTTCTTGAGCATACTACTTGACCTCAAACGCAGAGTCAGAAATTTGGAGAGAGATTTTACCCAAAAGAATGAGAATACGCAAAATCAGATTTTGCAGGGCAGATGTAATACTCTGGATTCCAATGTTTCGAATTTGGACATAAATTGTAACTCAAGGCAAACGAGTGTGCATAATCTGATTCGGACTCTAGAAAAAGAGATAACCAGTGTGGGCACTAAAACAAATAATCTGGAGAAAGAGAAGACGGATTGGATTGTGGAAGTGATAGGAGAAATATGAAACAACAAATTGAAAACACAAAAATTCGAATATTGGTGCAAGACACAACCCAGTCTGATGTTAAGGACTCGAAAGAAAGTACAACATGTTTGGCCACGAGCCTTAAAGCCATTATCGGTGTTCCTTCTGGTACAGGTGGGATTCCTAAAGTTCTTGCCGGCACACCCCAAACAAAGGTGTAAAGATAAATGGGTGTTGAAGACGAGTTCTGCATTGATTGGAATCATTTGTTTTTCGCTCATTACAATTTTCACGGGCCGACTAACAGCAAGAGGACAGCTCGTAGGGCCCTTGCCCGGCCCTCGGTTGATCAGCCAAATGGTCTTTTTTTTCCATTAAATTAGAAAGATCTCTTGTCCGGCCCTTGTCAGAATAGACATGAAATTAGAAATTAGTTTTCAAGTTAACTATTTCAAAATAGACCATTTGTCCGGTTGGAGATTATAAATTAGTTTACGAAGGAAGTAAAGAAATATTGAAATTTAAAAGATTAGTTTCGAAAGTAACTGAAAGGGCTCGGACCGTTAGCTTTAAATGGAGAATTTATTTTATTATGTTTACAAGGATTGCACAAGAGATTTTCTATTGTTACAAAAGCAAGATTTCTTCACCTATTTATAGCAACTCACCAAAAACACTAAGTTCAGTTATCTAATGTTCAATAATTGATATCTAAACTATTCTACCAACTTAACCATTTTTCTAACGAAATCCAGAATATCATTCATATCTAGTCTATTCTTACCAATTTAATCATTTTTCTACCAAAATCTACAGCCTAATATTTAAATATCTTAACAAAAATACATTTTTTTAGTGCTAACTTTAATACAATCACAGAGTTTTAGTGCTAATTTATATAATCATAGGGTTTTCTTTGAGAATTTTCAAATCATAGGGTTCGGAGTGCTAATTAGGCATAACACATGGAGTATCAGTACAAAAAATCCAAAATTAAAATATCTAAAATTAAGGTGGCATAATTTTGATTTTAAAGGGTGAAGATATAAAATTTTCAAAACATATATACAAATTTATAAAAAATTCAAAATTTAGGAGGGACAGAGGCCACCCCGTGGCCTCTGACTCTGTCCCTCCTTTTTGTTCTAGTGGAAAGTGATAGTGAATATCAATATGCTTTGTCATGCTATGTTGGGCAGGGCTATTGACAATTGTTATTGCTGACTTGCTATCACAATATACGGTAGAAGGTGGACGGTAGCTGGGTGATGGATCACGGCCGGCCGCGATTGTGAAGAAGACATCATCCCTCGGGAGGCAGAGCAAAAAAGAAAACAATGGGTGCTATTCAGATTCCTGCTAAGCATAAATTAACACATTTAATCTATTGATGGGATTTGGATAGCTTAGCTTACCGGGGGCTATGGGAGATAGGGAGAATTTTATGTCTTTGTTGCACGATGCAATTCAAATTCATAATGGAATATAAAAAACAAAAAACAAAAAAACAAAGAGAGAAATGAATACATTGTATATAATTGTCGTATTCATTAAAATTAATGATAATGAATGAAAGTTTTGCCCTAATAATTTGGCTAATCAAACAAATGACTCTTTCATTAGTTAAACATCAGTAACTACATGAAAAGAAATTACACACGTAAAGCTATACATAGTTTAGTTAAACATAGTGAACCATTTTGATGTCACTCAAATCACTATACATCAAAAAATAAAAAAATTGGTCACTCTTCAAGACTTCTGATCCCTCATGAGTTTCTGCATCAACATGAAGCCCCTCACCGCTGGTTCTTGAAAAAAACTGATACAGGTGAGTGATCCTGAAGAATGCTACTACTAAGTACGTATACATAGGATTATACGGTTAGCGGATTGATCCTACGGGTGAGATTGCGTTACAGGAAGCTTGGTTGCATTAGTCCTCATATACTCATCCTCCAAATCTTTTCTGGAAGCATTCAGCTTTTTAGCCTTCACAAGTTCAGCTTCTTTCTGCGCTTTCTTCTTCTCAAATTCCAGCTGCTTGCAGTTTTCCTCGTGAGCACGTTGAAACATTCTCACAAAATTTAACAAAGTTGACACAACTGCATCCATTTTTCAAAATAAGTTAAAAATAAAATTAAACCATGCTCGTTTCCCTCCATTTTCGTTTTATATTGAGAAAGGTGGAAAGTACAAGTAAAACTGGAGGTACCTTGCTCGAAAGGGCAACGAGATGGATCCTCCCCGAAATAATAAGCCAATGCGTCTGCTTTTCGTCCCTAAAAACACTCAAAGTTCATCAAGATTGATAGTCTTATATGTGAGATTGAGAATTAACATGGCTCAGCACTTACCACTCCAGAATAATGATAAGCTAGAGATCTCACGTCTGCTTCAGCCGAGCCAAAAAACTCCTTCAACGTCTAAGATTTTCCCGTAAAGCAATGATTAGTTACAGAAGGACAGCATTGATGATGTGAATGATGGAAATATAAAGTCACCTTGCAAAAGTGTTGTGATACAGGGCCATCATTTTCAGAAGCAGTTAGTTCTTGTACAACTTTTTCGAGGCCTTTGTTGATGGCTTGCATTTCCTCGGCCAAATACTTCAACTGAATCTGCACCAGAAAGATCTCCAACAATGTAACTATTATGTAATTCTTGTTATAAAAGCAAGAATGAGAAAGAAAGAATATACCTTTGTGGCAGCTTCCAGACTTACTAGGTCCTTTTGAAAATCTAGAACTTCCGGCAACTTTTCAGCAACCACCTACAGATTGATCAGACGTAAGTATAATCCAACATAATCGAAAATGTAAGTGTTGGAAGATGATTAAATTTCTCAAACCTTGCACAGATAATGCATAAGAGTTAGCTTGTTATTGCGAGCTCTTGTTTCCGTAAGTTTTAGAAGACTATCGAGGCGAAATCCAACAGCAGAACCTGATCAGAAAGTATAAATTATTCCATTCTATTAGCAAGATCATTAGATTATGTCGACCAATCAGAGCCGATGTATTACAATGATGTTTCGACTTACCTCTAGCTGTTCCATGATTTAGAGCATTACCCAATGTAAGGATAGTCTGCATGATTCTTCTCAACTTGACAGAATTTCTGACCTGATGAAAAAACAATCTCAGAAGAACACATTGTTTTATGTGAAGAAAAGAAACTAGTAGAGCGAAGCTACTTGCCTCTTCAGATACAGAGTTCACAATATTCAAATTATTTCTCAAATCTGATAACTGAAACATGAGTTGAAGAGAAACATTGATCAGCTTCAATTCATAAATTTCACCATGAAAACCTTAGTTAATAATAACCACAGACATCTGTTCTGACCTGGAAGAAGAATTGAATTTTAAATGAGAAAACTCTTAGCTTGGACTCGACACGTGGAACCTTAATCAACTCCAAGAAAAACTGTTCACACTTTCCTAAGTTCTCCTTGTCTCCTTTGTAGTTCTGAAAGAAGAAACATGGTTAAATAGCTTGGAAAATAGATTGAGAAAAATGATTTGGGAGCATAAACATACCTTAAGGAGTTCTATTTCTTCTTTCGTTGGGCAAAATTTTATCAGATTATCAACCTGATCAATGTCAAGTGCCGAATCATCCAAAGTAAGGACTGAATTCTGTGAAAGGACGTGCAGTTAGGCATGAAGCTGAAATGTTAAAAGACATATGTTAAAATGAAAAACAACTGTTAAATACTTTAGAAGTTTATCTCACCATCAAATCTGACAAAGGAACCTTAACTTTCGTCAGCATGATCTCACAGTTATATGCCCTTCGTAGCTCGATCTGCATGAGCAAGAAAATAATTCTACAAGATTAAGAATATAATAACAAAACTTTTCAAAATTGTGAGTGACTCGGTATAAAAAGCTATTGCAAATTTACCAGATGAACTTTATCATGTTTGAGTCTTGAGCCACGTCTATTTGCTTTCTCCGTGGTTCCTGAATTTGGAATAGTTGCCGAGAAAAGACTTTCGAGTTCAGACAAGTCCAACTCAGGAGCTCTGGAGAAGATGATACAAGAGAATGTGATACATAATAGCATAATAGAATGTGATAGATGGTAGTAGTTATCTACTATGTAAATGAAGCTTGTATACATAACAGCATACTTTAAAGCTTCCTCGGGTTTCTGTGCCTCAGCCCATAGACTACCATGCATAGCTCTAGTCAGCTTCAACCAATGATATGGTTTTAGGGACGTTTTCTTTGATTGGGCTTGCATTCTTGCATTCGTCCTTAGTTGCAACTTTCCTTTTGCTTGTAAAAGAGCATTGCCGGATTTTGAAATTGGAGCAGGAGGAGGTGGAATAACTTGACCACTCTTGGCTGGGGTGGAATTAATAGTACATGGTGGTGGTGATGCTGAATATTTATTAGGAGGCGGGGGTGGTGGAGACATTGATACTGTGTGTTGACAAGATAGCTGTGAAATTTGGTTCGTAGAAGAATGTTTAGTTTCTTCTGTGAGGGAAGATGGAAGAGGGGAAGGAGTTGGTGAGTGGTTAACATAAGTGGTAGTGGGTAGTGGGAGAGTAGGCGGCAGTGCATCTCTTAACACTGTCTGCTCCTGCCTATGTGGTGTATTTGCATTGGACTGTGAAGATGGTGGTGGCGGAGGAGGAGGGGGATTGGATTTCATTGATGGTGGCGGTGGTGGAGGAGGAGGGGGATTGGATTTCATTGATGGTGGCGGTGGTGGAGGACTTAACTTTAGTGATGGTGGTGTAGTAAGAGGAGGACTTGGTTTCGGTGACGGTGGTGGTGGAGGAGGAGGACTTGATTTCAGTGACGGGGTTGGTGGTGGTTGTGGTGGCGGACTTGATTTCAGTGAAGCTGCTGGTGGTGGAGGATTTAATTTCAGTGACGGTGGCGGTGGTGGTGGTGGAGGTGGAGGTGGAGGAGAATTTGATTTCAATGATGGTGGTGGCTGTGGAGGTGTAGGAGAAGGATTTGATTGCCGTATTGGTGGTGGTGTTGGAGGAGGAGGACTATATTGCAATGATCGTGGTGGCGGCGGCGGTGGTGGTGATGGAGGAGGCTTGGGTTTCAATGATGGTGGTGGGGGTGGTGGCGGCGGCGGTGGTGATGGTGATGGAGGAGGGTTGTGTTTCAGTGAAGTTGGTGGTGGCGGAGTAGTAGGAGAAGATTGCAAGGACTGTGGTGTCGGAAATGGTGGAGAAGCAGGACTACATTCCGGTAATAGTGGTTGTGGTGGTGGTGTTGAGGAAGGATTGGACTGCAACAACGGAAATGGTGATGATGATGTACACGTTGGCACAGCCGAGGGCGATACAGGTGATGACTGCGGTGGCAGAGGAGGAGGTTCAATTCCTGGTTCAGATTTAATACAACAATCCTCTGAGGGACTTTCTGATATTGTGGTAGACACACAGGAATTAGAAGACTGAAGAGGCTTTACCGCACACGGTGAAGATGCCGATAGACAACCTTCCGAGTCTTTCTTACCATATTCACCATGATCATGCAGCAGTGCTGTGATCCCAAGCACAGAGGCACGACCACGGTACCGTGACAGAGCTACAGGCGAACCTTGCGACGAGTTAGAATATGAAGGCGAATTACACAGAGAACTTCGAGAAATTGGTGGAGATATGATTTTAGATTGAGCCGGCCTCTGAACTGAAACCTGCAGCCCATTCGCCTCGCTCTTTTTCCTCGTATTATCCACATCAAGTGATGATTTTGAACACTCCAACATTGTTGCTTCAAGTAATCCACCATCCACTTGTTCATCTCTCCGCGAGTCTTTGTTGTTAAGTATATCTCGAACTGTAGGAAATGCCTTGCTAGGAACGACCTCTTTATCTAGTATACGAGGTGAATCAAGCCCCACGAGTGAAGAAGATGCATCCATCTCTGAGAAGAGAACCTTAATCCAACCAAAACAACAAATTTCAAAATTCAAAACTCAAATGATGCATACCATACCGAAGTTCAAACAAAAAGGAAAGCTGCACGCGTACCTCTACTCTAAAATCCTCGGGAAATTGATCCTTCGTGTTCCACAACATATCAATATCATCAAGGTTTAAACTCAGTGTCTTTGAACTGACGTAAGATGTATTGAACATGACGCGGAACATTGTTTCTTCATTTTCCAGGTTATCATCCAATGCAACACACTCGAGCACGGTATCACCTCCCACACAGCAGTTGATATCAATTTTAACAGGTTCACAATCTAGCTGTAACGTTAAGGACGAATCAAAATCTAGTATCTTTGCAGTAACTAATTCATTGAAACAACCGTAACATGAAAACTACCTGTTTGAAATATCTGACACCTTCGCTCTTTTCAGGCACAGAGACGAGCATTCTGGTTTTCTCATCGTATATTCTAAATACAGGACGACACCCTCCTTTACCGTCAACATTTGGCATAACTCTAAGAATGACACAATCCAACATCATCGGCCTAGCCAACAGGGCCATCTCCGAACCCATATTCATTCTCGAGACGTACTGCAAGTACCTCAATTGTGAAGGCAATGGATTCACAGGTGACAGCAATTGCAAAACATCATGAGGTGCTTGCTTGTATATCATTTCTAAAGTTTTCTGTTCCACAGCATAATTCTTAGTGTAAACCAAAAAAGCAGCAAGCACGAAGGCTAGAACCGGGAAACCACCGTTCTGACAATGCATCAAGAGAACATTCCTCTGCCCATTCAAAAGCCAACTTTCACTCGATTTCAAACAGTTGTGTATCGTCTCAAGGGTCGGAAGCGGGCTATTTCCATACCGGCAAGAATAGTTTGTTACAGTCATACTGTACTCAGATAATGCATTAGTAATGTGGGTGTTGTTATCTTCATCTCCAAAGTTTACAACCATGAATGAAGCATCAGGGAAGTATTCCCTGAGTTGGTCAACAATACTAGCGATGTAGACTCGAGAATCGTTGCCCTCCAAAAGATTTGGATTGAAGCAGCAGTCAAAGGCTAGAGAAACAGAGAATTAGTCATTCTCATCTGAGTCATTTTCAACACATTTATGGTAAAAAATCATCTTTACTCGACAAGAAAAAGTGAATTTCACATCTAGATACCGTGGATTTGTATCTCAGAAAACATCGTTCCTCCCACTTTTTCTCAACAAAACACACAAGAAAACCCCAAATTAAAGTACTGAAATTCAAAACATCACAGAAACTACACATAACTCCATATTTTCAAGAAACCTCACCAAATTCCAGCAAGGAACAGAACAAAACTTCACTAAATCAACAAAAGAACAACTTACCATAAACCCTCTCCGAGATCTCCAAAAGCCCCTCCGGCGGCTTCCGGTGGAAAAATCTGCGAAAAAGCGCCATTTTCGCCGAACAATTCCTCCACAATCACCCCCAAAACAAACCCTACAACTTCAACAAAATCCCCAACATTGCACTCAAGCAGCCTTCACCAGCTTAAAAACAAAATCTTGAAAACAGAACTTCACAAAACAAGCATTATATGTGAGCCACCATCCTTTGCATTGAAGGAAGCTGAACAGAAACTCCCTAGATTTTGCTGGGACAGCAAGAAACACTTATTTCCTTTCCATGTGGAACATTTCTTCGCAGTCACACTTACTCTCAGTTTGTTGTGTGTGTATAGTGTGTGTTTGTCAAGATTAAAACTTTCCTTTCAATGGGAGGAACCCAAATGTCAGATTGTTCTTGTTTGAGTTGGATTTTGGAGAGAATGTAGGGGATCTGTCTGAATGGAATTTCTCAGAGGGATGTTTGAGGATGTTAGTGGATAACATAATTATACATGTCTGATTGTTCGTTTGATGCTTGATTCTCAGGTCTTTTTCAGAATGTGGGACTGAGGTTTTCATGTGCACGTGCTTTCTGCAAAAATTAGACAAAGTTTGTTAACTAATTAAGGAGGTTAACATGAAGATGAGAATTGATGACTGCTTTTAATGTTTCCTATAAAGTTTTAAGAAACTAACCACCACTAATGTTGGACCTTAACTTCCAAATGGAGATGCAATTTTGTATGTGGGGTATTTGGGACCGCTTAAATTATGTGTTCTTTTTGTTAGGAGGGCCGGATTAGGTAGTAATAGTTATTTTTCAAACAAAAAATTGAACAAAATATAAATATTCAATACCGCGGTTTAAATATTATAATTCATAAAACAATAAAAGGATGAACAAATAATTTAGTTTTCGTTTTTGGGTTCCAATTGAACAAATGAGTTAGTGATAAGTATTTGTACTTTTAAATTGATTTGTTGTAGTTTTAAATGTCACGGGGGCGGTCAGTGAAACAACAAAAATATAAATTGTGAAAGGGAGAACTACATCTAACTACGATGTATTTAGGTCTAATTATAACGTAGCTCATTATTATTGAAAAATTATATTTTAATCCCTTACTTTGAGAACTATTTGTGGTCCCTCGGGTTCCGTTATATTATTTTAAAATACTCCTGATTTGTTGTTAAATTCATAATTTATAATGATCGTTTTTTATATTTATAAACTTTAGGGATAATTTTATTATTTCGGTGATATTTTCAATGTACTACTCATAAAATAGTTAAAGATATAAGTATATTTTTACAAATTTCACTAAAAGACCTTAGACCAAATATCATTTATAAAAACTAAATTTTAATTTTCTAATAATAATGCATTGAATTGTAATTAAATCATACACATTATAATTAAATATAAATGTAGGATAGTTAAATATAATTATTCCAATTTTGAAAAAAAATTGTTGATACAAACATTGAAAAACAAAATTTATATGTGGGACTAACAGGTGTAATAATTGTCACAGGGCCACCTTGGTCAGACCACTAATTATTGCTCAAGAAGACTATATGGGCGACTTTTTTGTGTTGAGGATTTGATAAAGATGGTTTGAATTGCACATTAATTGTCTTGTCAAAAAAGGTAAAATTTTGTACATATAAATTGTACTGATTGAATGGGATTCATTTATAGCATCATGACAAAAATTAATAGTTTAGATGAAGATTTTTGGTGAAAATAATTTGAATGGTGAAATATCAAAAGGGTAATAGTTCGGATGTCAAAAAATTATTATCCCAAAATATAAATTATAAATGGGAGAACTATATCTAACTACGTTGCATTTAGGTCTAATTATAACGTAGTTCATTATTATTGAAAAAATACATTTTAATCCCTAACTTTGAGAACCATTTGTGGTCCATCGAGTTCTGTTATGTCATTTCAAAATACTATTGATTTGTTGTTAAATTCATAATTTGTTATGATCGTTTTGTTATATTTATAAACTTTAGGAATAATTTTATTATTTCGGTGATATTTTCAGTGTACTACTCATAAAATAGTCAGGAACATAAATATACTTTTACAAATTTCACAATAGACCTTAGACCAAACATCATTTATAGAAACTAAAATATAATTTTTGAATAATAATATATTGAATTATAATTAAATCATACATATTATAA
Source organism: Lippia alba (assembly GCA_037834125.1). NCBI lineage: Eukaryota > Viridiplantae > Streptophyta > Magnoliopsida > Lamiales > Verbenaceae > Lippia > Lippia alba. The sequence continues at coordinate 2,063,596 of JBBMKE010000002.1, read as the reverse complement.
TTAAATATAAATGTAGGATAGTTAAATATAGTTAAATATAGTTCTTCCTATACAAACATTGAAAAACAAAATTTATATGTGGGACTAACAGGTGTAATAATTGTCACAGGGCCACCTTGGTAAGACCACTAAGTATTGCTCAAGAAGACTATATGGACGACTTTTTTGTGTTGAAGGATTTGATAAAGATGGTCCGTTTTTTAATTGCACATTAATTGTCTTGTCAAAAAAGGGAATTTTTTTTTTCCGAACAAAAAAAAGGGAAAATTTTGTACATATAAATTGCACTGATTGAATGGGTTTCATTTATAGTGATGGTGTCAATAAGCTGTTGGAAATTATGGACTCAGCCAAACTCAACTTGTTTTGGTGTGCGTGGGTTGGGTTCTGAAGTACTACAAGTTCGAGCAATTATCCAATGGGCCATGAATATAAATAGGTTTAGGTGGGCTATAATTGTGCCCAACAAGAACTCAAATTTTTAGAGCCGTCAATGGGTCAGATTTTAATTCAACTTGATTGGTATTCAATTCGAATTTTGACATATTGGACCGACAAAAAAGTTCAATGACCGGGTTGCATAATGCGTGTATCCTTTTTTTATGGACCGGTTTCCACAAAACAGACATTCGACATGATATCATGTCACACTTATTTTTTTTATTCAATCTATAAAAAAGTTCGATAGAAGAGAGTGTAGTGTCCAACTTTATCATATTCAGATTTTGACATTTTCAACCAATAAAAAAGGATCTTATTTCTTATTTTATGTATATACTTTACATTCATAAAACTTTCAAAGCACAATATTTGCAAGATTGGAAGAGGATGTGGTGAATAGAAATCGTTGATCCATTCTTAATCAAACGTCAAGGAACCCGAGAGCATCGGTGACTATCCTCTCTCGCTGTAGTTGATCTGTTCTTACATCCTATCAAATCATGACCTAAATCTTGATATTTCATCAAATCATGAATTAAAATTTGAAATTAGCACTTGATTCTAGCTCATAATTTAGTCTAATCACTTCATTTTGCAGAAAGCCTTAAGAACATAGAAATTAGAAAACAAGAAAACACTTAATCTTTAGTTAGCATCACACCAAACTCTTTCACATTTTGAAACAATCACATTACAATAATCCCAAAGTTCAATGGAGGCGACAAAGAAGGTACTCAACTTCAACAACTTTCGTCAGAGGAATCACCCATTCTCCATACAATTTGGCAACTACCGATGGATCAACCTTGTATTTGCCATTCTCGTCCTTACTTTCCTGCAAATCGACATCCTGCCCGAACACCATAGCTTTCTTCTCCACCCTTTTCAAGATCTTCTCTTCCACACTTTTGAATGTCAATAGTTTCGATAAAGCCTCCGTGTCCTGCCAGTACAACGCCAGTGATATTGCAAAATGTTAACAAATGGAAAATCAAATCAAAGACAATATGATTAGATTAAAAAAATGGTGCATTTGTGTTTACCTTAGCACGTATTGCTGCAGTGTAGTCTTTTGGGCTATCCCTGAATTTTACCTCAGCTACAAATTTTCCAAAATGGATCCTCCTAGAGAGTGCCTGAAAAGATTAAAAAAAAAAAAACGGTAACAATACGAAACCGTTGTATGCTATAATGCGAGAATATGGATATAACACGATCCATAGAGACATGCCAATACGGAATTCCTTTTTCTTAAATTTCCAGTTGACAAGTATTCGTGCAATACGAGAGAACAAGATGCAAATTTTAAAAGTGGTCGTGCATCAATTTCTCGATAATCTTGTCCCCATTTGATTTACCTGCAAGCAGTTGAGATCAGCGGAAGCAGTGGCTGCGTAGTTTCCATCATCTCCGTCAGCAGCAATCAGAGGAAGCAACGTCTTTAGGTACACATCGTTCAATATTTTCTCGTTTATGTTAATGGCAGCTCCTTCAGGGTGCAAACCCTGAAATTATTTAAATCAGTCACAAATTTTTTCCTTTTATTTATAAAAAACTAGCTTAAAAACAGTGATTAAACCTCAATTACGATTAATTTCTCACCGCTGTATGGTTGAGCGATGGTGGTAAATTATCTGGAAAAAAGGCGTTCTCTTCTGGAGATGCATAACGACCAGCCTAAAATACAAACCATTAATCTCATTATTCTAGGTTTAGGAAACCACTGAATGATCCATATTGATTAACCATATTTTCAAGATTCAAATACAAAACATTGAATTAAGGCGGACAGCAGCTACATTAATTAAATCTGATTGATGCATGTGGACTAAATATTGTAAAATGTAGACTTTTTGACTCTTTTCTAAAGCAGTAAAAGCTGCGGAATAATGGAAATGACAAACGCACTGACGCAATTGGCAATTCCCAACATTCTTCCAGAAAAAAGCAAATGGAATTCTTGAGTCTTCAACAACTGCGAAACTTCCATTAATATGAAGAAGAATGACAAAAAAGCAAAGGGAAAGTTGCTGTACACATGCGGATAAGGCCATACACATACAAAATTACAATTAAAACAATACAAGCAAGGAATTCTTCACTTTAATTTCTAGGTGTGCATGAAAAGAAATGCTTACCTTAGCCTGAACAGCTTCGGATTCTCTAATGAAGGACTGGAAAAGAGAGGAAGAAGCATGAGTAAAGTTACCAATTTGGGATTTGCCATTGTAGAGTGGTGAATTGATGGGGTATTTGGATCTCTCAATGAGGGCGAAGATGATTGTGTCTTCTTCTCGGATCAAACTCTTCCTCAGGGCTTCAAGATTCAGAAGGCTATCACTGTATTCACCCATGTATAAATGTATAGATGTAAACACTGACAAAACCAGAAGAGGGAGTGAGGGGGTAGTTCTTGTATACATAACATGTATTGAGGGGGGGAAAATGGAAATAAATATAGATGAGTGGGGGTGAATCTGAAATTGAGTGGGCGTAGTGTGAACGTCTAGTCAATTCTTTCCTACTGCATATGGAAGGAAAAGAATCCTCCGGTCGTAATTACGACAAGGACATAATAAATTAATCATGCTTTTTTAACAGATAATTCTAATCTAATTAATCCCACCAAACGCCCCTATGGCCTATCTGCAACTTGCAGCAGTTGGAGGATTAGTGAGAGACGAGGATAGTAGTTGGGTGTTTGAGATCTTGTAATTTGAGAAATATTTCTATCAATATGGCCGAACTGTTGGGTATTAGGGAAGGTTTGAAATTGACGCGGGAGAGATGTTTTGAGAAAATTTGGGTGGAATGCGGCTCTTTATTTACAGTATCTGTCATTCGAAATCACAAGATTTCATTGGATCAACATCCTTTAGGAAACTTTATTAAGGAAACTCATATTTCGCGCAAAGAAAATAAGTGCGCTGATTTTTTTACTAAGAGAGGTCATCCTTGCCATGAGCTAACAATTTGAGAGACCAGTGACGAGGATATAAAGAACTTTCTTGAGGAGGATTCTCACCTTTGAGACAGCATAAATCTTCTTCGTGTACCAAAAAAAAAAAAAAACTGGCAACCCTCTAGGCATATGGGCATGTGGATTGGACTAGAAATGGTTGTCCGTGGTTGGATTTTAATTCAACTCTGATTCTAATTTTAGGATATTTATTCAATAAAAAATTCTAATGGATTCTAATTTTAGTATATTAGTTCAATAAAAAAATTTAATGAATTATATCCGATTATAAATATCTCTTATCCAGAATAAATAAAGTGAATATTAAATTAAAGAATTTGATTAGTTAAAGTTTCGAATCAGGCTTTATATAATATTTAGTGTAATTAATTATCTTATTAATAAATAAGATTAAATAAAATAGTTAAAATTAAATTTTCGCATATGTATTACTATAAACAATACTAAAATATGAATTATTTATTCAAATAATATGTTTTTCTTTATTAAAAATTTTAAGGGCTAAATACAAGCATCATATCCTCTAGGGGGTCGTGCATTTTGCGCCATTTTCTTTTAATCGGTGCATTTCACCTTCTCACATTCGAAAAATGTTCACTTAACCCATTTCCAATAGATTATACCAAGAATATTATGTCAGACTTTATGAATAAAATTTTAATGAGATTTCTAATGGACAATTCATGCAGATCAAATGTCAAATGTGTTACTATTAAATCAACACTCGATATAAGAAATACAAAAATGCTTTCATCAAAATTCGACAACCGATGAAGGAGTAATCAATTGTCAAAATATCAAACGACCGACGAAACTCTTCAAGTGAATTTCGACCGCTTTCGATGACCAATTGGGTCGAATGGGGTATGAATTTTGTTCGTTTGGAGAGAAGAATATGATGATGGTTTTCTTAACTCTTGAGTCACCGTGACGGAGAAAAAATTAATTGTCAGACCTAACCGGAATATTCCTAGGATATTTTGCCTAAATAGCGTCAAATGGATTAAATTTAAAATTTTTCAAAAATGATGAGGTTCAATACACAATCAAAAGAGAAGGGGGCGAAGCGCAAACAAACCCCAAAAAATGGGGGTTGTCTATATTTAACCCTAATTTTAAATTAACTTATTTTAAATAAATATAAATAAAAACATTAAACAATTTATTCAATAATTATTATTTATTAAATATTATTTTTATTTTTATTTTTTTATACTTATCTCTTTATAAAAAATTATATTTTATTATTAATCGGATCTGTCTTTTACATATATATTTCGATCTGGCTACACATGGACTCAAAATCAATAAATTTGAATAATTGGGATTGGTTACTAGATATACTCGTCGGATTTGAATTCGGATTTTCCCGATCCAGATGGGCAACCCTGACATTTAAAGCTCATTATTTGCGTTAGATGCCACATTAAATACCCAATTTTCGAAAAAAGGCACAAACTTTTAATAATTTTCAAAAAATACTCTGTTTTTCGAGTTTTTGAAGTGTCTTCTTCCATCACATTCAACCCGTGAATGATCATTACTGCTTCACTCATTACCAAACACTCTTCAAATTCTCTCCACGCCATTAATGTACCAGAATTTATTACAGCTATACATCAACTTTCTTTTCCTTTATAAACCGCGCTACTTCAATCCACTTGCACTTGAGATTGTGCTTCAAAAATGAGGTACGATGGGTATTACAGCGAAGGCGTTGATAGGAGTCGGAGGCCGAGGAGGAGACGAGAAATCTGCCGGAGCTTCACCTGTATATCGCCCTGGTTCATCTTTTCCCGATGGTTCAACGGGAATAAATCCGTGGGGAGAAGATGGGAAAGGGAGAA
>JBBMKE010000002.1:2046562-2057747 GCA_037834125.1 Lippia alba | reverse complement strand
TGTATATCGCCCTGGTTCATCTTTTCCCGATGGTTCAACGGGAATAAATCCGTGGGGAGAAGATGGGAAAGGGAGAAAATGCAGGGGCGTTTTGATATAAACCGAAATATTGTTGGTCCCAAAAGCCCCACAAATCAACAATCATTTCCTTCTCCCGGGGAAGATGTTTCAGGTAATTTCACAGTTCCACATTATAGTTCTAAATATTGTTCGACGCTTCTGCAACAACTAACATATTTGCACATTTTTGCTCAGCAGAAGAAGTGAAAGAGGCAACTTTCAACCTCGGTGTTGGATTTGGTTTAATCTACCTTGTTAGAAATGAGCTTAACAAGATGGTTGAACTGCGTCGAAAAATGGAGTTCTTGATTCAGAAATTCCAGGCCCAACTCCAAAATGCGGACGAAAATCCACCTTTTGTACAATCTAAATCCAGGATTTCGTCTGCTTTATCGAACACTGGTGTCCAACACGAACTTTATCCTGAAGAACTTAATTCAGGTGAATATCTATCTTCACGAGATATCAGAAGGCCTGAAACCGGTTTCGGAAGCAATACGTATAGACGGGAGAAGAGTTTGAGAATGGATCAACTTGAAGCAGAGCTTGAAGCTGAATTTGACAATCTCCACCTTCAAATGGATGCAGCAGAAGCCTTTTTCAAGTGCTCAAGACAACAATTCCCAGAGGTATATTTTTGTACATTTCTCACGAATGTTTGAGATTTGATCCCTTTTCATCATCGTTGTTCTCTAAATCTTGAATGCTTCGTTGCAGATCGAAGAGAATGGAACCGAATGGAGCCACAACATGCGTTATGACGGCGAAGTTCACGAGCAGCACGACGAGTTTGACGACAACGAGTGCTATTATGGAGTTCCTCCAATAGAATTGGAGAGAAAACTGCACGAATTGTTGGAATCGAGGCAGCAGGAGAGGATAGATGAGCTAGAAGCAGCTTTGGAATATGCAATGGAACAGCTTCATGATAAGGAAAGGGAGCTTGCGTGGTGGAAAGATACGGCTCGTCTCGTTTCGCAGCATCTTCCCGCCGTCCCCGGCTTGTTCAGGCATGCGAAACAAGAATTTGAAGAGAGGGATGTGAGCAGAAGTGTGGTTAAAAACTCCATCTTTCGTGTTCGTGCAAGTTAAGAAGATGTTCGAGGCTGAATTGCAATTTCCGGGACTCCTTTTCCTGTTTTTGAAATTCTGGTGTACTTGTTTCGAATTTCAGGTTTTGTTGTGGGCGAAAATGAGATATCCTTCAATAAAATTTGACAGGCCATTATCTTGATGGCTTAGGCTTGGATCTTGAATTCTTGATCTTGGGCTTGGATTGGTCCATGACTCCATGTTATATATGATTTTATTTTTTTGACCGCAAGTGCGAACGGAATTCGAACCCCGGAACCTAATTGTGAAGAATGAATTATTAACTACTTGGATTAACATTTATTGACGTGTTATATAGGAAATTATGAATGACCTACAAAAATTATTAAATTATGGGAAAAAAAACTAATTAATTCACAAGTTGAATATTTATATTTATCTTATATTTGATTTATGTTTTAAATAAAATATTCTGTTACATAATAAATATGATAAACTAACGATACTACGCTGATTTTAACCAAACACTTACATGTCTAATAATTAACTTACGATATGAATAATAAATAAAAGGGTTAATTGTTTTTTTCACTTCAATCTTTGGGGTGTGTTGCACTTTAGAACCCAACTTTTCAATTTTTACACTTTAGTATCCAAACTTTGAATTTTGTTACACTTAAGAATGACACGTGTACCCAGCCGACCAATAAGAAAATGACACGTCGATCGTAGGCACTTAAGTGCAACAAAATTCAAAGGTTGGGTACTCAAATGTAAAAGTTCAAAGGTTGGGTACTAAAATGCATTACATCCCAAAGATTGGGGTGGAAAAAACTTTTACCCCCTAAATAAAAGGTTTCCTTCATATTTTTCTGTTTAACTATCAAAATATCCAATTTAAAATAATAGATATCATGTAAATTTTCTAACAAATTTTCACAATGAATATATAAATGAGCACAAAGTACTATGTGTCATTAATTTCAAAGAAACATTTACTCATAGTTTTTCTTTAATATAAACATTTAATACATATAGAGAAAACAAATAAATAATAAATTTTCACCAAAAAAAATAATAAATACTAATACTTACTCTGAAGATCCAACTCTGAAGAAAGATTGACAAAACTTTGTTGAATGAATAACAATAAAGGCTATTCTTTTGTCAAATAAAAAGGGACTAATTTGATATAGCCAATTTTGGAGCACATTTTGGCATAGTGAAATTCATGAAGGATCAAGGAAGTGTGAGGTTTATTTGAGTACTTATATATGTTGCAGAAAAGAATGGCAACTTTGGAATGTAGATACAGATTAGGGACATTTTCGTAAGTTTAGGCGGCTGCTTTTACCAATACTCAGTCGCCCTTTCGGTCAAGGAAGTACCAAATAAACAACTATCATATAAATGTTTATACTTTATAATAATTATTTATTGTAGTAGAAAAATTATAATTATTTCGTAAGATTGAATTCTGACTTGGAATTTGGAAAGGCCTATGTTGTAATTAGCTAACATCATTCATGAAACACTGGTCAATGACACGTGACATTTACTATGCTCTATAATTTTATTAAGAAAAAGATAATTATAAACACTTTGTTTTATAATTTTATTTTTTTAGTACAAAGTCTCATTCAGATCCTGATTATTGCATCAGTAATTATTTAAATTAACTTCTGTTCGTACTTGCTTTATAGTTGATTAAGATAGTACAAAAATTACCCTATAATTCTAAAGGATATTAAATTTTTTATTTTAAATTTGTGTTTTATTATTTATTTTATTTATATATACGTGTTATATATATAAAATAGACGATTCAAATTAGACTAAAGAATAAATGAGAGGTATGTGTAAGTTTAACAAGAAATAAATATACAAACATGAAATAAGAAATTTAAAGCAGTAAAGCAAGACTTAGACAAATTATAATAAAGATTTCAGTAATTGTGAATCTACAACCAAATTATTTTCGGATTAATGTCTGTCATCAATTTTAATTACTCCTAATTAATAATTAATCTGGCTGAGTTAAGCACATACGTGAGCGTCATCCTAATTTCAAGACTCCAAAACACATCTACACAAGAAAGAAAGTTCTCATATTTTCAAAAAGTAAAATAAATAAATAGACTTTAACCGCACGAGCGAAAGTCAATTCTTCTTCTAGAAAACATACATAATTTTTTCCACAAGTTTTAGACAAGGTCTGCTGCCTTGACGAGCACACCAAATATAAAAATAAAAATATAACACCACCCAAACTAAATCCATTGCATTTGCTACTTCGCCAAAATTAAATAAATAATTATAGAACATTAAAAAAGTACAACAATATCAAAAGGGGGTCAAGTGTATCGGGTCAATAACGTGTAGAACGGGCCGGACTTAGAAATTATTCAATCGCGGAGGCCCGGAATACAATTTGTTTGAAAATTCAGATTTCTCCACTTGAATGAGATGTTTCTTTGGTATAATATTGACCCAAAATTATATGAATCTGCACTCTTTTCTATCTTCTTTGCATTCACATATAATTGACTCTACAATTATGAGTTATGACTCTACATATAATATTTAATAACTGTTTTCAATCACATTCATATTTAGTTTTTATTTTTTTAAGAATGCCACCTAATATTGCTTTATTTATAATATTATACCCAAATTAATATATACTTTAAAAATAAATATATCAAAATAATATAATTTTTTTTGAATAATTTGATAAATATTGAATTATTTTTTTCCATATATTTTACATAAATTAATTTTTTATTCAAAATATAACTTTTTTAATATCATTTTAATTTATAATATTTACAACTAATATGTAATATTACAATTCACACAATATAATTTATATATATAAACCGTGCATTGCACATGGTATATGCTAGTTCACATATAACTGACTCTACAATATACGGATATAATAGGATGACACAGATATGTTATTGATAACATGTTATGATTTTTCATATGAAGAGTCTTGCATATGATATCTAATACAAGTATGCGATACAATACGACACGATAAAATAATATTTTTAAAAATATTTATTTATCATACAATTTAATTGAATATATTCAATTTGAATGAGATTGATTTTTCTTCTTCTTCTTTTATTTAAGAGACCAGCATTTGACGTTCTAGAAAGTCAGAGCCCGGAAAGGGTAAAAGTGCAAAACACTTAATCCATGACTGTCGCAAGTCAAAACCATCTTGGTAATATATGAACCATACGCTTCTAGAATTTAAACATTGAGGACTAATTTGAAACTCCTGAAAAGTTTGAGGGCCACATTTGAGGACATCCCAACATACTCCATTATTAACAGTAATTACAAATGGACCCACCAAGTTGGATAAGAAATTGAAAAATCCCTAAATAAGGTCAAGGAAAGTGGCAGCTGCCACCTTCTGGGAAATCATTTTAAGAACGTTTCGAAATTACAATCTACAACCAACCGCCTTCATTACATGCACACCTATATATATAAACCTCATTCTTGAATTTGCAGAAAATCAAACATCTCTAACATCTTCATTTATTCATTCTTTCATTGAAGAAGAAGCAAGAGACAAAAATCAGGTTTCAGTTACCAGACATTACAAAATTTCCAGCATTTTAGCATACATTGTTGGCCTGGAATTAAGGTTGGAAAAATGGACGCCGGAGATCTGTATAAAGTCGGAAACAGTTTACGGGGGAGTAAAGGCGGAAGCTCGAGCATGAGGGTTAACAGCTCTAACCTATGGAGAAATACAGGGATTGAAGTTTTCTCACGATCTTCACGTGAAGAAGATGATGAGGATGCCTTGAAGTGGGCTGCATTGGAGAAACTGCCCACTTTCGATCGTCTCAGAAAGGGTATTTTGTTAGGATCGAAAGGGGCGAATGAGGTCGATGTTCATAACCTCGGTTTCCAGGATAAGAGGAATTTGGTGGAGAGACTTGTTAACACTGTTGAAGAAGATAATGAGAAGTTTTTGCTGAAACTCAGGAACAGAGTTGACAGGTGTGTATTTTGATATTTTCCTTGTTTTATAACAATGTGCTGGTTAATTTTGTGTGATTATTATTATATCAATGGTTGGTTTAATTTTCTTGTTTGTTCATCCAGGGTCGGGATTGATATGCCGACGATTGAAGTTAGATTCGAGCATTTGAACATTGAAGCAGAAGCCTATGGTGCAAAGAGGGCTCTGCCCACTTTTGTCAACTTCAACAAGAATATCATCGAGGTAACATATATATGCATACATATACATTGTGATCTTTGCATTTGCTGAAAAGGGAATGTAATTCTAATATGAAATTGTCTTCTGTTATTTCCAGGGATTTCTGAATACTCTGCACATACTTCCAAGTGGGAAGAAGCCTTTTACTATCCTTAAGGACGTTAGCGGCGTCATAAAACCTTGCCGGATGACCTTACTTTTAGGTCCTCCGAGTTCCGGGAAAACAACTCTAATGTTAGCTTTGGCTGGAAAACTGGATCAAACTCTAAAAGTAAATAATGTTTCAATTTCTTCATTCAATTCATATTCCTGCTAAATGAATGCAATACTAATTGATGAATTTATTTATTTCTCCAGAGTTCAGGAAAGGTGACTTACAACGGACATGGACTTGATGAGTTCGTACCTCAAAGAACAGCAGCGTACATTAGCCAGTATGATCTGCATATTGGAGAAATGACTGTTAAGGAAACATTGGCATTCTCAGCCAGGTGCCAGGGAGTCGGCTCTCGATACGGTTCGTGCAGTTTGATTATAGTATTTGTGTTTTCTTGACAATTTGTAATGTTGATCTCTTATTTCATGTTTTGTGATTTATTAACTGTTGTTGTGGTGAATATCTTGATTTGGACAGAAATGCTGACAGAATTGGCAAGAAGAGAGAAGGCTGCAAACATTAAACCGGATCCTGATATTGATATCTTCATGAAGGTAACATAAAAATAACCAAATCACTGATATATTTACACTTCTACAAGATATGCAATCGAACATTAGTATTTCCTTGAATGAGGTTTCGATTTTCTAAGTCTTTATATGAAAATGACATTGTAGGCAGCAGCAACTGAAGGCGACGAAGCAAATGTCGTGACAGATTACGTTCTAAAACTGTTGGGACTCGACATTTGTGCTGATACATTGGTTGGAGATGAAATGATAAGGGGAATTTCAGGAGGACAGAAAAAGCGTGTTACGACAGGCGAAATGATTGTCGGACCAGCAAAGGCGCTTTTCATGGATGAAATATCAACCGGTTTGGACAGTTCCACAACCTTCCAAATTGTGAACATGCTCAGACAATATGTTCATATCATGAAGGGAACTGCTTTCATCTCTCTCCTCCAGCCGGCACCTGAGACCTACGATCTCTTTGACGACATCCTGCTTCTTTCCGACGGTCAGATTGTGTATCAGGGCCCTCGAGAAAATGTGCTTGAGTTTTTTGAGCACATGGGATTCAAATGCCCCCAAAGGAAAGGAGTTGCTGATTTCTTGCAAGAAGTAAGCAAGAAGACAAAACTTGCAATCCTTTTAGTATATGTAAACTTTTAATCAGTTTCTAATTACAAAAAATCAATCTTTCCATGCAGGTTACATCCAAGAAAGATCAGAAGCAGTACTGGGCACATAGGGATGAGCCTTACCGGTTCATTTCGGTTAGTGAATTTGCTGAGGCGTTCCAATCATATCACGTTGGCAGACACGTTGCTGGTGAGCTGTTGGTTCCATTTGATAAGACGAAAAGCCATCCTGCTGCACTCTCAACACAAAAGTATGGTGTTGGCAAAAAGGAACTACTGAAGGCCTGTGTCGATAGAGAAATGTTGTTGATGAAGAGGAACTCATTTGTCATCTATTTCAAGTTATTCCAGGTTATAACTCTTTCTCTAAGCTTATATTTACGTGCAACATATGTATATGTTAGTAGTTACTGAAAAGAGATGTACTTTTCTTTTCTGTCACAGCTTACTGTCATGACACTTATTGCGATGACACTGTTTCTTCGAACTGAGATGCGTAAAGATGACTTGGAAGATGGAGGTGTATACACGGGAGCTCTGTTTTTCACCGTTGTGATGGTATTGTTCAATGGAATGTCGGAGCTGGCAATGACGATTTACAAGCTTCCTGTGTTCTACAAACACAGAGACATGTTCTTCTTCCCTGCATGGGCATATGCTCTTCCCTCATGGGTCCTGAAAATACCTTTTACTTTCTTGGAAGTTGGTATATCGACGTTCCTCACTTACTATGTAGTGGGCTTTGATCCTAATGTAGGAAGGTAAGCCACATTTTGAATAATTACCTTAGATGATCAGTTACTTAGTCTTTTAATCAGTTTACTGATGAAGAAATTACTTTAATTTGCAGGCTACTGAAGCAGTATCTTCTGCTTTTATTGGTTCACCAGTATGCCGGTGCATTGTTCAGATTTCTCGGTGCAGCAGGAAGGAACATGATTGTCGCCAACACATTCGGCTTGTTTGCACTTCTCATGCTCTTTGCATTGGGTGGCTTTGTCCTCTCACGAAGTACGTAAAAGGAACATCAAATCCAGAAATTATCTATCTTTTTACATTTTCTTATTTAATTTGTTTTGGTGTAATGCAGATGATGTTAAGAAATGGTGGTTGTGGGGCTACTGGTCCTCACCTTTGATGTATTCTCAGAATGCAATTCTTGTCAACGAATTCCAAGGCCATAGCTGGGATAAAGTAAGTCGAACCATCAATGTTTTATCCGTATTGTTTGCAATTCATCTCTTACCGCAATGTACTAATGAAGATGTCTTCATTATGCAGCTCGTAAACGGAACTAGATTGGGAACTCTAGCAACAGAGGCTAGAGGATTCTTTCCTCAAGCATACTGGTATTGGATTGGTGCTGGTGCTTCTGCCGGATTCATATTGTTATTCAACTTCTTATATCTTGTTTCCCTCACGTACCTCAAACGTAAGTGTGTTCTTCTTTCTACGTCGTTCAAGTATACATTTATAAACTATAAATAACAATAAAACTAAAATATGATGCAGCTTTCGATAACCCTCAAGCTGTATTAGCAGAAGAAACTGAAGAAGTTGAAAACTCAGCTGTCAGAACAGATGCAACTGAAGCAGTTGAAAACCATAAAAGAGGAATGATTCTCCCCTTCGAGCCGCACTCCATCACATTTGACGATGTCAGATATTCGGTTGATATGCCGCCAGAAATGAAAGATCAAGGAGCTACTGATGATAAACTCGAACTTTTGAAGGGTGTGAGTGGAGCTTTCAGGCCGGGCGTTCTAACAGCTTTAATGGGGGTCAGTGGAGCCGGTAAAACCACTCTTATGGACGTGTTGGCTGGAAGAAAAACCGGGGGATATATTACTGGAAACATTACAATCTCGGGGTATCCCAAGAACCAAGCAACATTTGCTAGGATTTCCGGATACTGTGAGCAGAACGATATTCATTCGCCCAATGTTACTGTTTATGAGTCCCTTGTTTACTCCGCTTGGATGAGGTTGCCTCGTGACGTTGATTCAGAAACTAGAAAGGTTCGTAGATTTTTTCACTTCATTTTTCATTTTTCTTACTATGAAAGTTTTGGTTTTAACTTTTTAATTTTGCTTGCAGATGTTTATTGAGGAGGTAATGGAACTTGTAGAACTTAAGCCTTTACGAGGTGCTCTCGTGGGGCTGCCAGGCGTAAATGGTCTATCAACGGAGCAGCGTAAGAGGCTGACGATTGCTGTTGAGCTTGTGGCGAACCCTTCCATCATATTTATGGACGAGCCGACTTCAGGGCTCGATGCAAGAGCTGCTGCAATTGTTATGAGAACTGTCAGGAATACTGTCAACACCGGAAGAACTGTTGTGTGCACAATCCATCAGCCTAGCATTGACATTTTCGAAGCCTTTGATGAGGTAAACACTATATAATACTAAAATTACATGATATTTCATATGTTTACATGACTTGCAGCTAAATTAACATGATTTTGTTTTTTGTTTTAAATTCTGCAGTTGTTTTTGATGAAAAGAGGAGGAGATGAAATATACGTCGGACCATTGGGTAGCAACTCTTCTGATTTGATCAAATACTTTGAAGGAGTCGAAGGCGTACCGAAGATCAAAGACGGGTACAATCCGGCTACCTGGATGTTGGAAGTCACTACATCAGCACAAGAACTACTCTTGGGAGTGGATTTTAAGGATTACTACAAGAAATCAGACTTATACCGGTAAGTAACAAAACTCCACTATTATGAAAAAGATGTTCCAAACCAAACAAATTTCTCTGTCGTCTATGACATGCTAATGATATATCAAATCATTGCAGGAGGAACAAGGCCCTGATCAAGGAACTAAGCGTCCCCCGCCCCGGAACGAAAGATCTATACTTTGCCACCGAGTATTCACAGTCTTTCCTCACACAATGCATTGCTTGTTTGTGGAAACAACACTGGTCATACTGGCGAAACCCTCCTTATACTGCTGTCAGATTCTTGTTCACAACTTTTATAGCCCTCATATTCGGAACGATGTTCTGGGATCTCGGTTCGAAATGGTAAGCAGAGATAAACACGAAACCTTAAACAAACTCATAACAATATATAGTTAATCAACAATATGTGTCCTGATTTTCTTAAAATGCCATGAATTACAGGCAAACACAACAGGATCTGTTCAATGCCATGGGCTCCATGTATGCTGCCATCAACTTCTTAGGTTTCCAATACGGTTCGACAGTTCAGCCCGTGGTAGCCATCGAACGAACAGTCTTTTACCGAGAGAGAGCCGCCGGAATGTACTCACCTTTGCCATATGCATTCTCACAGGTGAGCAATGACTAATGAGTGATCATCACCATTTCAAAACATGTGAATTTAGTTTTCATAAAATTGAAGCTTTTCTCTCAACACTTTTGTATTTCATGCAGGTTCTGATAGAAATCCCTTACGTCTTCGTCCAATCCATCGTATACGGCCTCATTGTCTACTCAATGATGGGATTCGATTGGACCGCCGCGAAATTCCTCTGGTTCATATACTTCCTCTTCATCTCGTTGCTCTACTTCGTCCTCTACGGTATGATGGCCGTTGCTGTCACCCCTAACCACAACGTCGCCGCCATCGTCTCCTCCTTCTTCTACGCCATATGGAACCTCTTCTCGGGATTCATCGTACCACGACCAGTAAGTTCCCATCAAACATCACCACACATCCCCTGATCAACTAACTATTCAAAATTACACAAAAGTACTAATATAAATAATTTATTTCTGTGTTCAACAGAGGATTCCCATCTGGTGGAGATGGTACTACTGGGCTTGTCCCATTGCCTACACTCTTTACGGATACGTCATTACACAATTCGGAGACATTGAAGATCAAATGACGAATCCACAAACAACTGTGAAAGAATTCTTGAAAGATTACTTCGGATTCGAGAAAGACATGCTTCCGTTGGTTGCATTAGTCCTGCTCGGATTCGTCGTAAGTTTCACCTGCATCTTTGCTTATGCCATCAAGACATTCAACTTCCAGAGGAGATAGAATTCATACAAGAACGAGGATCATAGCTTCAATATTCATAATTTTTTCAATATTCTTTTTACATCTGATCTGATGTTTGTAAAGTAATTCTTTCTGTGAGTGAAAAGTTGTAATATTTACCAGTTTCTGATATTTTGACATTGTTTATGAATTACGTAAATCTTTATTCCTTTCACATTACACTGTCAATTGTCAACAGCAAAAGGAAGAAAAGTTAGTTTGAAAATGGCGTGATCCAATCATCAAGTATAAATGTGTAATAGAAGCGTCCATTTGACTGTAACTTCTTCGTTAATGGAGAAATATACCATATACATTCATACATATATATATATATATATATATATATATATTTGTTCTTGGATAATGTAAATCAGACAATACATTGGGTTATATTATCAAGTGTTTTTACCGTTGATGTGGAGTATTGTATTAAATTATTAATAGGTCTTGGGGGGATGCACCCCGACGAAAAATGAACAGTCAGTCAAGCAGTCAAA
>JBBMKE010000002.1:2025286-2046462 GCA_037834125.1 Lippia alba | reverse complement strand
AGTATTGTATTAAATTATTAATAGGTCTTGGGGGGATGCACCCCGACGAAAAATGAACAGTCAGTCAAGCAGTCAAACTTCTATTACTAAGTTTAAGAATGGCAAAACTTGTTTGGAACCAAACATGAAAATTTATAATATTGATTTAGGTATATACAATTATATATGATTGGATAATTTAGTGACAAAAAACAAATGATTGGATAACTTTGATGTGGCGAAAATTATATTTTTGTCCTAATGTCAGAGTGCCTCGTAATAATTAATCTTAAATTTAAATTGGTCCCGTTTGTTAAATTCTTTAAAAGAAGTTTAAAGTTTGATAATCCTTATAACTATGATTTACGGATATGAATATTTTTATATTTTTTTTAAAAATTATTTCTCATATAAAGAGTATTCGACCCGATATATATAATCTGACATTATAAAATAATATTTATAAAAATATCAGTGTATTAGAGTCTGGCTGAAGACATTGTTCAAAGTATTTCTTCACCATTAGGGACATAATCAGAAGTTATAATGAGGAAAGTAAAATTTTATAATATTAAAAATATAAATATTATTTTTAAGAGTGGTAAAATCGTAATTTATTTTAAAATAGAAGGCGTAAAATCTAAGGGCAAAAATTTAAAATTAGAGGAACAAAAATAATTTTCTTTTAAAACATATAGATAGTAATAAAAAAAATTCAAAATTGAAAGAGAATGGGAGTCACTCGCTGCACCTTTTAACTCCGCTTCTGTTCACCATAATTTTCACCGATTTACCAAAAGTTTCACCGATCTACCGAAACAACAAACTTCAATATTTCATTTTCGTAATATATATAAAACTCCCGAGTAAATTTGAAATCCTACCCAACCTAAATGATAGAACCTGTTTTTTAAATAAAAAGTTCGAGTTAGAATCATGATTGTTTCTCATCTGCATCATAGATCAGTCATCCTAGCTGAATTCACAATTATTAATAACAAAATAAAAACCATTTGTTTAGAGTATCCAAACAAAAATCCAATAGAGTAACACCTAGCCACCAAAAAATTCCAAATATTGATTTCATTTCAAGGTGATGGCCACAAATTAGGTCTTAGACAAGTTGGTATAAATTAAAGAGAGGCCGCTATTAGCCATCACCCTATCATAATTCATGAATAGTAAAATTATAGATAAGGCATTTACTCATTTAAAATTAGAAGATGCAAATGTTTTTCTTATAAAAAAAAAAAGAAGATGCAAATGTTTTTGCTACTTTAGAGAAAACAATAAAATTGGTTATTTATTCAAGTGGTGTATATGCCTATATGGTCAATAATGTTGAACATGGCGACAAAGCCAACGACCATTCAACAGCGGAGGCCATTAACATGTTAGTTTATTCCTATGAAAGTCCAGAATTCTTCTGTTGAATATTTGCACAAAAATTGACCCATTAACAAATTGTGTGTAGCCAGGTTTGAATTATTTTTTAAGGTTTGGACTATATTAATTACAAAATATCTCATTAAATGAGTGTATTATTATTAAACCACCAGTAATTAGGTTATTTAATAGGTACTGAAATTATTGACGACTCCAGAAGTTACACGTTTATTATACGGATTTCATTGTTAATGTTATTATATATGTACTGAGATTTTAATGTATTTATATACTAGGGTAGTAGGGTTAGTAGGTAGTTTATTTTTTTTGACAAAACCTAATCTATACAAATATTAACTGAGAGATTAGATGTGGTCCTTTAAATTCTAAACATAGTTTATTATTTATTTATTTATTAGTTTTTTTTCATTTGTTTTATCGGGGAGTTCCCAAAAAATTTTCAATTATGCATTCAAATTTTCATTTGCTCCACATTTTTAAAATTATTCATCTTTGCTTTCCAAATAAAAATCATAATTTTCGTTTACTTTTCATTTTGTACAACATATACAAGATATTGCGATGTAAACACGCGATATTGCGATCTGAGTACGAGATTCTTGAGTTTTGATACTACGTATAAAAACTCAGGAGTCGCGTACTTAAATTATAATATCGTGTACTTAAATTGCAATATATTGTATGTGCAATACAAAATGGGTAGTAAACGAAAATTATGATTCTCATCTGAATAGTAAAGAAGAATAATTTTGAAAATGAGAAGCAAATAATTTTTTTTTCAACTCATTGAGAGTTTTTAAAAAATATTCTTATTTTTTTATTTTTTTTGGGGAAATTATGAAAAAATTTTCAATTGTGGACTCAATTTTTAGTTCACTCCCCAGGTAGAAAATTTTTTGATTTCACTCCTCAATTGAGTTTCAAATTTTCACTTTATTCCCCTATCTGGACAGCATATATGCAATATTACAATTTAAATACGCAATATCACAATTTAAATACGCAATTTTTAAATTTTGATATACGTATTAGCCATGAAAAAATACGTGTGACAATCCGAAAGTAATGACCCACTATATCATGACCTCACATACAGTAGACCCTCCCCCCCAAATTTCAGACCATTAAATTGAGCTTCTAGAAAGTCAGAGGCAGGCAGGAAGCGTAAACGCCCAATCCGTGACGACAAGACCTGTAAAAATTAATTTTCTAGAATTAAATATTTCGGTAATTAATTAATTAACTAACCAGTAACCATGTAGAGGTCAAGAGACTTGAATTATTAAAGATTGACTGCAAATTTGTGATATTTCGGGAAAGATTAGGGGCCAATTTGTAAAGTTTCCAAAGTTGGAGGTAATTCTAATCCGATTCGATTCGGCCGATAAGTGTACCGAAGGGCGAGTATTTTATCCGTATAGTGTGGTTGGTAAAAAATAACAAGTACAATACACTTATTCGTTTAACTAAGTTTGAAATAATTTTTTTTTTCCAAATCTGTCTCATTCCACTTGAGAAAGACAAAATCACAAAATATCCCCACAAAACCGGTAATTACAAAACGACTCCTCAACTCTATTGTATTTCATCTATCCGTTTTAAATATAGTTTCTTGATTAAAGAAAGTGTGAAGAAGCTTCAAAGAAGGTCGCAACCAGAGCGATCACAGAGGAATCTCCCAAAAAATTATTTCATAAATTTCCAATAAAATAAAAGTCCTGGGGTTGAAAATTCAAAGCCGCCTTGTATTATACAAAAGACTCTTTTCTATATAAGCCTGATTCACCATTTTCCAGGATCAACATTTCCATTCTTTCTTGCTCTGTTCTTCTGTAAAGAAACAGAAATTCCAGGTTTGGTTAACAAACAGGGATTTTCCAGCTTTTGAAGTGAGGAAGAAAAAGAAAAAAAAAATCGTGGCCCTGGAAAGGTTGCAGAAATGGATCCAGGCAGTCTGTACAAAGCTAGCAGTAGCTTACGGGGGAGTAAAGGAGGAAGCTCGAGCATGAGAGTTAACAGCTCAAACATATGGAGAAATACAGGGATTGAAGTTTTCTCACGATCTTCACGTGAAGAAGATGATGAAGAGGCCCTGAAATGGGCCGCCCTGGAAAAGCTTCCGACTTTTGATCGTCTCAGGAAGGGTCTCTTGTTCGGATCGAAAGGCGCGAACGAAGTTGATGTTCAGAACCTCGGGTTCCAGGATAAGAAGAATCTTGTAGAGAGACTTGTCAACACTGTCGAAGAAGATAATGAGAAGTTCTTGATGAAACTCAGGAACAGAATTGACAGGTAATTTTTCTATTTGTATTAAGTTTTGTAACAGTTTGTATTGGTTTTATAGTTTATACTTTGTAGTGTGTGATTATTTATCAATGGTTGATTTTCGTGTTTGTGTATCCAGGGTCGGGATTGATATGCCGACGATCGAAGTTAGATTCGAGCATCTGAACATTGATGCAGAGGCCTACAGTGCAAACAGGGCTCTGCCTACTTTCATCAACTTCAACAAGAATATTGTTGAGGTACAGTGACACTGAACACGAATACGTATAGATTGTGTTCTTGGCATTTTTCGGCAGATAAATCTGATTCTAACTTTTTTTTTTAATTTTCCTAGGGACTTTTGAATTGTCTTCACGTACTTCCCAGTGGGAAGAAGCCTTTTACCATCCTTAAGGATGTTAGTGGGATCATAAAGCCTTGCAGAATGACCTTACTTTTGGGTCCTCCAAGTTCCGGGAAAACAACTCTGTTGCTTGCTTTGGCTGGAAAACTCGATAAAGAACTAAAAGTAAATCAAACGACTCCAATAGTTTCTTCAGATCTTTTTTATTCAAAACTGAACATGATACTAATTGATAGAATGAAATTTATTTCGCCAGACTTCGGGAACTATAACCTACAACGGACACACGCTCGATGAGTTCGTACCGCAAAGAACAGCGGCGTACATTAGCCAGCATGATCTGCATATCGGAGAAATGACTGTGAAGGAGACACTGGCGTTCTCAGCCCGGTGCCAGGGGGTTGGCTCTCGATACGGTTCGTGCAGTTCGATTATTATAGTTGTCTTTTCTTGACAATTCCTAAAGTTGATTCATTCTTTTCCATGATTCGTGATTTGTTAACTGTTTTTTGTGTTGATTTTGACAGAAATGCTGGCAGAATTGTCAAGGAGAGAAAAGGCCGCAAATATCAAACCAGATCCAGATATTGACATCTTTATGAAGGTAACATAAACAATCTCCATGGCGGCTTGATATTTCAAAGTTTTTGTATTATTTTAATCTGTTAGTCAAAAAGATAACATGAATTAGAAACCACTTACGACTTGAATATTCATTTATGAAGAAGATGACAAAAGAGTTCTTGTTTGATACTTTCCCTCCATTATTAATTGTCTGCTTGCATCAGTATGCCCTGTAACTTAGCTACAAGATCTAACAGAATGAGTTTTATATTCCTAAATTCTTAAAGAATTCATTGCTTAATATACATGTAATAATTATCAATAATAACAGTTTAATATATTACAAATTTACAATCAAACATTAAACTTCGACTTGACTAAGGTTTCTATCTAAGTCCAAGATTTGAATATAACATTGTAGGCTGCAGCAACTGAAGGAGATGAAGCCAATGTCGTGACCGATTATATTCTGAAAGTGTTGGGACTCGACATTTGTGCTGATACATTGGTTGGAGATGAAATGGTTAGGGGTATTTCGGGAGGACAGAAGAAGCGTGTCACGACCGG
Organism: Lippia alba; assembly: GCA_037834125.1. Lineage (NCBI taxonomy): Eukaryota > Viridiplantae > Streptophyta > Magnoliopsida > Lamiales > Verbenaceae > Lippia > Lippia alba. The sequence continues at coordinate 2,041,316 of JBBMKE010000002.1, read as the reverse complement.
TGAGATGATTGTCGGGCCAGCGAAAGCGCTTTTCATGGACGAAATATCAACTGGTTTGGACAGTTCCACAACTTTCCAAATTGTGAACATGCTCAGGCAACAGGTTCACATCATGAAGGGAACTGCTTTCATCTCCCTCCTACAACCAGCGCCCGAAACGTACAATCTGTTTGATGACATCGTGCTTATATCCGATGGGCAGATCGTTTATCAGGGTCCTAGAGAGCATGTGCTCGACTTTTTCGAGCACATGGGATTCAAATGCCCCCAGAGGAAAGGAGTTGCTGATTTCTTGCAGGAAGTAAGCCTGAAATGTCAATGAATTAAGTGGTGTCTTTTGGTATGTGTTGTCATTTATCGGTGTCTAATTACGAGAAATCGAATTTGCAATGCAGGTCACGTCGAAGAAGGATCAGAAGCAATACTGGGCTCGTAAGGATGAGCCGTACCATTTCGTTACAGCCAGTGAGTTTGTCGAGGCTTTCCAGTCGTATCACGTTGGCAGACGCCTCGGTGATGAGCTGGCGGTTCCGTTTGATAAGACGAAGAGCCATCCTGCTGCATTGTCAACACAAAAGTATGGTGTTGGCAAAAAGGAACTACTTAAGGCCTGTGTTGATAGAGAGATATTGTTGACAAAGAGGAATGTATTCGTCGTCTACTTCAAGTTATTCCAGGCAAGCCACACATACATGATTAATATAGTTTGAAAATTGCAATAATGTTAGTGTTATTGACAAAAGGATATATTCTTGTCTTTCCTATCACAGCTTAGTGTGATGACACTTATGGCGATGACTGTCTTTTTCCGAACTGAGAATCCTAAGGACGACATGGAGGATGGAGGCGTATACACGGGTGCTCTGTTTTACTCCACTGTGATGGTGTTGTTCAATGGATTATCGGAGTTGGCGATGACGATTTACAAACTTCCCGTGTTCTACAAACACCGAGATATGTACTTCTTTCCCCCGTGGGCGTATGCTCTCCCCGCATGGGTCCTGAAAATACCCTTTACTTTCTTGGAAGTTGGTATATGGACATTCATCACTTACTATGTAATGGGGTTCGATCCAAACGTAGCAAGGTAAGCTAAATTTCACACAGTTACGCCGAACATGATCAATGTGTTCATCTTTTGATATATTTACTGATGAAGAATTCAAATTTGGTTTGCAGGTTATTTAAGCAGTATCTTCTGCTTTTAATGGTTCACCAGTACGCCGGTGCACTGTTCAGATTTCTCGGGGCAGCAGGAAGAACCATGATTATTGCTAACACATTTGGCTTGTTCGCACTTCTCATGCTCTTCGCATTGGGCGGCTTCGTTCTGTCACGAAGTACGTACAAAACGATCATCAAATCTAGAAATGATCTATTTATCGTTCAACATTTTTCTTACTAACTTGTTTTGGAACAATGCAGAGGATGTTAAGGACTGGTGGTTGTGGGGATACTGGTCCTCGCCTCTGATGTATTCTCAGAATGCGATTCTTGTTAACGAATTCCAAGGCCACAGTTGGGATAAAGTAAGTCGAGCCATCAACACCGCATTCGTATTATTTTCAAATCTTTGAATCATGATGTAATACTAAGGATATCCTCGTTATGCAGCTCATAAATGGCACTCGATTGGGAAAACTGGCGACGGAAGCTCGAGGATTCTTTCCTCAAAGCTACTGGTATTGGATAGGAACTGGGGCATCTGCTGGATTCGTTTTTCTATTCAACTTCTTCTACCTTCTTTCTCTTATGTTCCTCAATCGTAAGTTTTCTTTCTCCGGTGTCCAAATCTACATACAGCTATGGCTTACATCACATTCATAGACTGACAATGATAATAATACTAAAATATGATGCAGCTTATGAGAAGCCACAAGCTGTATTACCACAAGAAACCGACGAGAGTTCTGTGTCCCGGGCACGTGGCCCCAGCAACCGGCGGAGCATCTCTTCTGGAAGCTCATCTGTAAGAGCAGATGCAGTTGAAGCAGTTGATGAAAACCGCAAAAGAGGAATGATTCTTCCATTCGAGCCGCATTCCATCACATTCGATGACGTCAGATATTCGGTTGATATGCCAGCAGAAATGAAAGAACAAGGGGCTACTGAGGATAAACTTGAGCTCTTAAAGGGTGTGAGTGGAGCTTTCAGGCCCGGTGTTCTGACGGCTTTAATGGGCGTTAGTGGAGCCGGTAAAACAACTCTTATGGACGTGTTGGCTGGAAGAAAAACCGGTGGATATATTACTGGAGATATTAGAATCTCGGGGTATCCCAAGAACCAAGCAACATTTGCTCGTATTTCTGGATATTGTGAACAGAACGATATTCATTCACCGAATGTCACTGTTTACGAGTCCCTCGTTTTCTCTGCTTGGTTGAGGTTGCCACGCGATGTTGATTCAGAAACTAGAAAGGTTTATAGATTTTTCATTTTGAGTTCGTCTTGCAATTTTCTTACTTTATTTGTCCTAATGAAACTTTTAATACTAACGTATTAACTTATTTGACAGATGTTTATCGAGGAGGTAATGGAACTTGTTGAACTTAATCCGATTCGAGGAATGCTCGTGGGGTTGCCAGGTGTCAATGGTCTATCGACAGAGCAGCGTAAGAGGCTTACGATTGCTGTTGAGCTCGTGGCCAACCCTTCCATCATATTCATGGATGAGCCGACTTCAGGGCTTGATGCAAGAGCTGCTGCAATTGTCATGAGAACTGTTAGGAATACTGTCAACACCGGAAGAACTGTTGTGTGCACGATCCATCAGCCTAGCATTGACATATTCGAAGCCTTTGATGAGGTACATTTCATAAGATATATAAAATTACAGTTACTGATTTAACTGAATTGCTCCTGAAGTAACATGAACTTCTTTTATACAGCTGTTTTTGATGAAAAGAGGAGGAGATGAAATATACGTTGGACCGTTGGGTCACCAATCGTCCCATTTGATCAAATACTTTGAAGCAGTCGAAGGAGTTCAGAAGATCACAGACGGGTACAACCCGGCTACCTGGATGTTGGAGGTCACCACTTCTTCCCAAGAACTGATGTTGGGAGTCGACTTTAAGGATCACTACAAGAATTCTGATCTATACAGGTACTTCAGAGAGATTAATTCCATCACATTACAGAGAAATATAAATGAATTGTTTCATGACATCCTAACAATGTAACAAATCATTGCAGGAGGAACAAGGCCCTGATCAAGGAACTAAGCGTCCCTCGCCCCGGCACGAAGGATCTACATTTCGCCGACGAATTCTCACAGTCTTTCCTCACACAATGCATTGCTTGTCTGTGGAAACAGCACTGGTCGTACTGGCGAAACCCTCCTTACACGGCTGTCAGATTTCTGTTCACAACTGTCATTGGCCTTATCTTCGGGACAATGTTCTGGGATCTCGGTGGTAAGTGGTCAACTCAACAAGATCTATTCAACGCTATGGGATCTATGTACGCCGCAATCAACTTCTTGGGATTTCAATACGGTTCGTCAGTCCAGCCCGTGGTAGCCATAGAACGAACAGTCTTCTATCGAGAAAGAGCTGCTGGAATGTACTCGGCTGGGCCATACGCTTTCTCACAGGTGAAATTTCATCAGCATTTCAGAACATGTGAACTGTTTTTCATAAACGAAGGATTTCTCCTAACAATGTTGTATCCCCATGCAGGTTCTGATTGAGCTCCCTTACGTCTTCATCCAATCCATCATATACGGCCTGATCGTGTACTCCATGATGGGATTCGACTGGACTGCAGAGAAATTCTTCTGGTTCATTTACTTCTTGTTCATCACATTGTTGTTCTTCGTCCTCTACGGTATGGTGGCTGTCTCCATCACCCCTAACCACAACATTGCTTCCATCATCTCGTCCTTCTTCTACGCCGTATGGAATCTCTTCTCAGGATTCATCGTCCCACGACCGGTAAGTTCCCATCAAACACCATCACACAGTAGTCTGAACACTTCCAACTGCATAAAACTTAACTAAAACAAATCTTTGTGTATTTTGCAGAGAATCCCCATCTGGTGGAGATGGTACTACTGGGTATGTCCCCTTGCTTACAGTTTGTACGGTTACGCCATCACCCAATTCGGAGAAATTGAAGAGCAAATGACGGATCCAGAAAAAACAGTGAAACAGTTCCTGAAAGATTACTTCGGGTTCGAAAAAGACTATCTTCCGTTAGTCGCATTAGTTATGCTCGGATTCATCATCGGTTTCACCCTCATCTTTGCTTATGCTATCAAGACACTCAACTTCCAGAGGAGATGATCTGTACAAGTTTTCTTCCAATGCCCTCAGGAGAGCTATATATGTATGCACTTCTCTGCTCTGAAGGGATGCTATCTTTCATTTATGTATGAATGTGTTTTTTTATTTTGTTTAGGAAAAACTTAGAGATGTTTGCTGTGCAATTATACTGAATTTCTGGTCTGCTTGTAATATTATTAGATCAACGTGTAATTTCTTTAATTATTTTTCAATGAAAGTAGTTTTCTTCTCTAATATATACTTCTTTTTTTTGTTGGTCCTATCTGATATATACTTCTTGTTCTTGGCTGCTGTGGTTTAGTGTATTTTGGTGTTTAATTATAGTATACACACATTGTATACTCTTTGATAAATACAGATTCAAGATTCTAAGATTTCAATTCAAATAGAAATAAAAATTAAGTGTGATATCGAATACCCAATCTTTTTGGATTAATAAAATTATTTTTGAGTAATTTTTTGAAGTTGATTTGAAGTTTTAGTTAAATCGGTATTATAAACCCAATTCCCAATTGGGGGGGAAATTAGGGCAGAGTATACGGCGTCGTTACTGCGTATTGAGGTTAGCTCTTTAATTTGATGTCTAAGCCCAAACGCTAACCTAGGGCATGTAAATTGGGCACATATGTGGGTGATTTTATATTTTTATTAGACCCATTTGACCGATCAAAGCCCAAACCATACACATGGGATTTAAACTAGGCCCATATTGGTGAGTTCCTCGGAGCCCATTTGAATCATTTAGGTAGAAGTAATGATGTCTCAATTCAAGATAGGAAATCCTTCCGAATTTAGCGAATATTTACAAAGAACTTAAATTATTGATTATTTATACCTCACTCCATGAGGGTTAGGAAATTTAAGCTTGAGATATTGTGAAGATCAAACTCTGTCATGCCTACTTAACTAACTCCACGATATTGCAGTCAACTCCAGTTAATACAGATAAAGGAAATATTTCAAAACAAACGTATTTTATTTTGAAAATATTACAATTTACAAGTCATGTTTTATTTTAGTCTCTCAATTTTTCATCGGGAGTTTAGGTATTATAGAGAGAGGCCCAATACAAAGGAAATTCTCCTCAAAGTATTAACTATGCGGTTAATTAGATTTTTTTTGTGTAATTTTATTTTATCTAATTTTATATTAGTTTATTGATATTAAATTATTCGGGTATGATGACCACTTAATCTTCAACCTACATCACTCCGGTTACCATGTTTTGATTAACATATATTACGAATCATGGGGTGAGACCGTGAGATTGTGATTAAGTAAAATTATAATTAAGTGAGAATACAATTCAACAAATGTAATCTAACATATCTAACAAAATATTAATTACAACTTTATTAAAAAAATTTCACGGTCTCAAGTATCAAACACAAAATTGTTTGTTGTTAATTCAATTTAATTTTAACTAATAAGTTTGATGGAGATTAATTAGCACACAAAACAACCGTGCATAACTAACAATACCTAATTCTATTAACAAGTTAGAGCAAATTACTTTTTGGTTCCATAGGATTAGGCCATTTGCAATTTTAGTCCTATTTTTTTTTGAAATTAGACACTTGTAGTCCTATTAGTTTAAAAAAATTACAATTTTGGTACCATCTGACAAATAATGACTGAAAAATGCATTTTTCCCGTTAAGTGCAATTTGGGGGGAAAGGTTGCTTTTCATTGAGTTGGTTTTTGCGGGGGTTTACTTATTAATACTCCATTTTAGCACCCTGAATCAACTTAGTAGAATAAATTTAAATCACTCTCATTAAGGTAATGTGGTGCTAAAATAAGGTATTAATAAGCAAACTCCCATAAAAACAACTTGATGAACAATAACTTTGCTCTAAATTGTATTTGACGCCAAAAAAAATACATTTTCCATCGATTATTTGATGGATGAGATCAAAATAGCAACTTTTTGAAATTAATGGGACTAAAAGTGTCCAATTTTAAAGAAATAAGACTAAAACTGCAAAATGTCTAATCCTATGGAACCAAAAATGTAATTTGCTCGTTTCAAAAGTATAATTTTAATATTAAATTTAATTCAACTGAATTTTGATAATTCATATTTAAATAAAATTTATTATTGTTACGTTTTTATTTTTTGAAATATATTATTATTCCTTTTATCAAGTCTTCTCAATGAAAGTTGAATTTATTCAGCGTGAGACTAACTGTGCAATCTATTTATTTTCGAAAATTGCAACTTCAGTTTGCGCTTATCATTTACAACTTCAGCTTATATTGTTTCTACTTTTGTAATTTTTAATTTTATTATATATATAATTCTTAATATTTTTTATTAAAAAAAGAAAAATCACTATTCACCTTCTTACTTAAATGGTTTGGGGTTTGCCAATAAACGAAGTAAACTTATTCCACATTTCTTTGGTAATTTCTTGGCCTGTTGGTCGTAACTGCACAAAATCTACTACGTAACTTTGATTTTGGTCGCTCAACCGCTCAAATTTCCACAATTTGGTGGGAAGGCACACAAATTGAGTGGACATCATGAATATTATTTACTTTCCAAAAGGGTTTTTAATAAGATCTTTCTAATTCGAATGGCACGTCTATGTGAAACTAGAAATGAAATATAGAATTAAAATAAAAAATTCAAAATCTCATTCTAAAGTCAACATACCGTGCATATTCTTGGGGAGATTGTATTTGTTTGTAATTTTCCAACCTATTTGATATGAAATTACGTCAAAGAATCTTAGCGGACTGTGCACCAATTTTCATTCCCGGAAATTGACGCCATAACGATGACCTCAATTAGTCAAAAAATCTCATAAATTTTGATACTACTCGTAAAAATGTTGAACTTATTGACTTCCAAAAGATGTATTACTAATCAAAAGAACAACAATGAATTAAAGAATCAACATATGTTTTTATTCGCAATTTTCCAAGAACCGACCAACGAATAAACTAACACAAATACAATTAATTCTAATTAATCAAAGTTTGAAAGAATCAAGAAATAATGCAGTGATATGGGGCTTCAACACTTTCTCCGGATGTGTATACCCATCTTCGTTGTGCTTATACACGACATCAATCAAACGCGCCAGGTTCAAAACACGCTTTAGAATCTCCATGGAAACACGACTTTCCCTCAATCCCTCATTCATGTCTTTCCATGCAGTTTCAGCAACTTCATTCAAGTATTCTATGGCTTCTTGTGTTGATACACCATTTTCCTTCATGTAGCATTCGATTCCCGTCGAAATTTGGCCTCTGCTCTTCTCAACCTTCAAACATTACAAATTTAAATCGTTATGAAAATATGATTTAATTTACCTTTCGTTCTTCACATTGTGTATTGTGTACAAAACTATCATGTACAAGTCATATATACCTCGTAGGTGGCGATGTCGTCGACGACACGACATATCGTGACGCTAGCTTCGACAATTTTAGGCTTTCCGAGCAGCCAGCTGAATGCTTCATCTGTGGCAGCATCCATTCCCAGGAAAGAAGTTGCTGTGAGCAAGTAGTAAGTGCTGGTAATCTTGGCATTCTTCATGTACTCATCGAAAGGCGGCAAATACCCTTCGATAAACCACTTTGCCTCGATGTAGTAGCTCATCACTATCTCTTTCATCTGTTAAATCAAAACATATATACGTAAGAACACAATAATTCGTCAAATGAAATCGAACAAATGATGATACAAATTATAGTACCGCTTCCTTGGCATGATGAACTGCGAATGATCTCCCTTCCGGCGCTAACTCTTCGTTGTATGCTTCGTAGAGATTGAGAAGAGCTTTGTAGCAAATCTTCATGTATTCGGGAAGTTGTTTGATCTCCCTCATGTCCCATCTGTTGCATACAAGAATTGTATTATTCGCTTAATAATAGGTAAAATTTGAAAAGCTTATTTATGTTTGACTATCCGAAAAACATAATTGTTGTTGAGTTTTGTTGCACATACTTTTGTACAGCTTCAGTGAAAATGGTTAGTTCTTCGATTGTTCCATACGCATCGTATGTGTCATCTATCACTGATATCAGAGCTATAGTTTTAGTGAGCATGATTCGAGCAGAAGAGTATTGAGGCTCAAAATAAACCCCCAATGTCCAGAAATAGCACTCCACTATTCTATCTCTTGCATAACAAAGCTTGGAAACAAGCCCTAAATCCTTCCACCACCTACATATGGAAGATAATCAAGAATGTGATTAGTTAAAACTAGCTCAACATAATTGAAAATTATCAGTAATGTTATTATATAATTGAGTGAAAAACAGAGAGATTATTAGGATAATTTTACGAGAATTATTTTGAGAAGGGTAGTTTTTGTAATTTCTTAAACTTTAGGTCAAAGCTGCACATATAGGTATTAGTACTGCATGCAAGGACATTTACCTTGTGACTTGATAGAGTTCTTTTCTGTGCAACATTTGTAGAAAATTAAAGTCCAATTTCGCGAGCCTTAACAACGACTCGTTCTTTAGTTCGTCTTCTTCGTATACGGAGATGAATCTGCGTGCTTCGACTCTTGGAATCCCACGGTGGAGGGATTGCTCAAGAGCATGCACAACTTGTTTCTTCAGAGGCGATTCGGTTAGATTCTGAGCAGTGGATTCAAGATGAGAAGCAGTGAAAGAAAAAGCCTTCTCCAAGATCTCCTCTCCTTGTGTTCTTAAGAATGTTGCTTCGTATAGGCTTAACAAACCCTTAATGTCATTCACCAGGGTTTTCTTGAATTCACCATTGTTTTCTGTGAACCTCTCGAAAATGGCTGCATGCATGTCAAGAATATTAGATTAAAACCAATCCCATTTATTAGGAAAATAATAAACTTAAAGAAATTAGTTAAAAACACCCTAAACCTAGCTATATTAATTTATAAATAGTGCTGTCAGATAAAAAATAGGGATTTTGAGATTTGACTTGATTAAAAATCTTCCCCTAGATTTTGGAAATTACAGAAACTTCCCTTGTCTTACTCCATTGACCTAATGCATGCTATTACAGTAATGAATTTAAATCAATAAATAACGAATACTTACAAGAAGACGCGTCGAAGCCATGTTGCCTCAGCAATCTGAACTGCAACGCAGCCATGAACAAGTCATCGTTCTCTTCATTTTCGAGCTTGAAACAGCCGTTGAATGCCAGCGTGAGCTGATCTCGAATTTCCCTCACAAAGTGATACGACAATCCAAGACGCTCCATAATGTCAATGAAAACCAATTTCTCAGACAATTTACCCTCGCTAATAAGCATCCTCCTTGCTTCTCCCTTCAGCACCTCAATCTCCGCACCATAACTTTCCGGTACCTGATCACAACCCGACGAACTAAACAGATCACCCCACAAACTGGGAGAGAAGTTAGCCACGGGCCGAGTAATTTCGTCGCCACATTTCATGATGGGATTGTTTACTTCAACCAATGAAGCCATTGCAGCAAGGATTCTGGGAAGTATTGTTAATTTGACGTGTTAACTTTTGAAGTTATTAATCAACTGCAAATAAAAGAATTAAGTTGAATATGAATGACATTAATCAAATGTGCATGCCTATTTATAACAATGGAGATGTGAGGAATATGGATCCTACGTAAATATATGGCCATATATTTTTCTTACGTAGAAATTCAAAGTATAGTTTTGATGCAGTTTGGACTCTTGAAATTCTTGGGAGCTTTCGTTTTTTGACGGGTTTACCAAGTTATTGACGGGTTTTACGTTGTACGGATACGCATGCATGGTCTAAGCATGTGTTTATATAATTATTATTCATACATTTATTAATGAATTGACTTAATTATAAGTTTGTATTTTATTTTGTTTAAATGGCCTGAGATCCTTCTAGTAGTCGGTTGGGCTAGGGCACTGATAATTAGTAATAGTTGGAATGATCGGGTATCAGAGGTTCGAAACCAACTTGTTAAAAAAGTACATTAGAGAGAGTTATACTTATCGCTCGACTCAAACTCTAGTTAAATAGGATACAAAACCAAAGAGTGATTGGATGCAAATATTATCTTTTTTATTTCGTTTTCATACTCAGAAATTTATTCCTTTTGCTTTGTATACAAATTACATCTATCATCAACTGCAATAATTAATTTTATTAGAATTTAAACCAGTTGTTTTATACCGAAAATTGGTTCAAATTCTTGTTGCAAATATTTCAAAATACAAATCAAAGCAGTTTTGTATAACCGATCGATAGACTTGATAAATGTAAAGATCTTGCATTCTTCTTGACCATACTACGTATTATCTTCATTCAAAATAACGTGCGTTAAATTTCATGAGAATTTTGAGTCAAATTGTTGGCTTAAGGCGCAAGATGTTGGACTGTTGATTTGAGAACCCAAAGTAAAAAGTGAAGACCAGTATATTCTAATTCTAATTCATATTGTTATTTATTATTATAATTATATGGTAGGAATTAATTAAGTAGGAAAGTATTTGGTAGAATTGACTATATATTGTGGATGAATTAAAATAGAATTGGGCGTAGATTTATCCCTAATTAAGACGACGGTCCACATCTATGACTACGACCACATTTTTAAGGTTTATACTGTAATTAATTAATTAATTAATTCCTGAGTCTATAGTCTTAGGAATTGACATTTCTTAGTTAGGTGTAGTCAAAAGTATTTTCGAATGTGTGTTACGATCCGAGTTTTTCCCATGTCCGACAATGTAATGATAAAAATTTTCCAATTCAAGTTTTACTTTTCTAACAATGTCGCGTCGGGTGTATGCGTCTAAGACATCATGTTTTTCTTCGTAATTATCTACTATGTTTGGTTTAAATAATTCGAAAGGGAGAAAAAATAATATATTAATAATAAGGAAAACGATTTTTGGTTTTTGATTTGAAAGAATAGAAAAATACAAGGAAAAGGATAGAAACATTATTTTCCTTTCAATTTGGTGTTAAAAAACGAGAGAAAATACAAAAAGCATAGTGATGTATAGTAATCTGTCCTATTAATTTGTCCCTTAATGCGTGGAAGCCTCTATGTATACAAAGGAAGCGTATTTTTATAGAGGTGAAACCAGATCAACCCGACCCCGTTGTGGTATTCGTGATTCACATTCGAATTCTCTCCTATTTTAAAGTTTCGAATCTTCTTAAGACTAATGTACAATATATAAAGTTCAACCCTACTTGTACTCGTGATTTGAGGACTATTTGTGTGGCTCCAGATCATGAGTCTGCTGCTTTACGAACTCCTGAGCTCACTTTAATTTGTTCGCCCTTTGATGAGTACTCGTGAGTTGGGCCACAAAATAGTTTCCTATCATATAAAAATCAAAATAGTTTCCTATCACAAAATAGTTTCCAATAAGTATCAGTAATTAATTCTCGATTTTGAAAATATGGGAGAGAATTTTCCGCCTCTCTCTAGCGAAGAGTTCGACCAAATGAGAAGAAGCACAAAAAAATTCAAAGCATCAACGTCCGATAAACCGGAAAATATGGAGTGGATTGAATCACAAACCACCCCTATCGGCGAAGAAGAGACACCACGCCAAGACTCATATAGTGCCAGATTGTTGGGAGACAGATCCGATGATTATCTCAAATTCAAAACTGAAAATTTGTCAGATCTGAATAAGATACATATAGAAGCACCGTCGGAGGCCTACCCTTACCCGAAGATTACCCTGGCCGATGATTATAGGGAAGAAATTTGCCGACCATGGAGAGATGCAATAATACTTCGGATTCTAGGGCGAAGCATGAACACCACCCTTCTTACGGCGAGAATTGATAAAATGTGGCAACTCCAGGGGGAGTTTGAGTTGATCGAACTGGGTTACGACTGTTATACACTAAAAGTGCAGGACAAGGAGAAGGCAACGGCGATCCTAACTAATGGTCCATGGGTCATGAATGGCAATTACTTGGTAGCGAGACATTGGAAACCACAATTCCAAGCCGCCAAGGACCGTATCACTACAACCATCTCATGGGTACGTATAAGAGGATTATCAACCGAATATTACAAAGAAACGATTCTCTACGGCATCGCATCGGCGATTGGCGCCCCAATCAAAATCGACAAAAACACCTATTTCGGCGAAAAAGGAAAATTTGCTAAGGTTTGCATCGAGCTAGACTTGGACAAGCCACTTATCAGCGGGGTAGAGGTGGAAGGAGAATTGTTGGCGGTGGAGTACGAGAACCTAACCTCTATATGTTACCACTGCGGAAGGGTAGGGCATCGAATTGGAAGCTGTCCTAGTAGGACTACGGAGGAGAACCAACCAGTAGCAAGGCAACAGGAAGTGAGGGTTGAAAACAGTGGTCCAACGGCCAACAAGGAAAAGGTATATGGGCCATGGATGATGGCAGGTCGAGGAAGGGGGATTAGAACCGGGAACGGACGGCAAGCAGCCGGAAATAGACAGGAGCAGAGGAACTCCGGGAACAATCCATGGCGCCAGGGGGACAGGATCCCGGATTACACGAGAGGTAACCGATACGAGGTATTCTCCAACCCCCTAATGGAGGAAACAGACGCGCCAAATCAGCAAGAGAATCAAGAAGGGAGGGCGCATACTCAGGAAATTAGAAACGAGAATATCTTCAATCAAGAAAAAGATCAGGAGAACAAGAATAATAAGGAAAACATTGATGTGAACCAAAAAAACCTAGGGCCTACTGGGCCAGACCCAGGAAAACCGCATCACATAGGAACGTTGCTCCAAGTGAGAGAAACTTGCACCATAATCCAAGTCAGGTACGTAACCCACCACAGAAAACTAGCTCACCATATACAGAAAATCCTAGTGGGACTCAATATTCCGTACTCCCAAGGGAAGGTTCCAAAAATCCCCACAACAAAGAAGACACAGGACTGCATAAAGAACAGGGAGCTGATGGAGACGCCCTGGACCGAGGAAAGCACGTACAGGGCCTCCAACAAGAACCCTTGGAACAAGAATATTACCCAGATATGGGGACAATAGGTTACTTAGGCAACTACCAGGGAGCCTTTGGAGAATCGGATGCTTGGCCAGATGACGAAGAAGACCCAGGTGGGGAAAACACTATAGTAGAACGCATGGATGCTAGCGCTGGTTGTTCAGCGAGTTCACGGGGTTACCCTAACGGGAGTTGAAAACCCCAACTTTCGGGACATCTTTCACTCTGTTTATCATGAAGATTATTTCTTGGAACTGTAATGGGACTGCAAACGCGACTTTCAGACGTACACTTGAGGAACTACGTCAAGAACATAGACCCGAGATCATTTTTTTTACTGGAGACACGTGTCTCAGAGACTAGAGCCGAGGAAATTTCCCAACAACTTGGTTTTAATAATGTATGTAGAGCCCCAGTGGAAGGGCGAGAAGGCGGGATATGGATGTTGTGGGACGAGAATTCCATTCGGGTTGATATTTTGAAAACAACAACCCAACTTATACATGCAAGGATTGGGGCATGTATGGGGAGTGACTGGTACTGCACAGGCGTCTATGCCAGCCCATCTACACGGAAAAGGGATCAGTTGTGGGGGGATTTACGCTATATCAGCTCCACTATAAACAGCGCCTGGATGCTTACGGGGGATTTCAATGACATAAAAGGCCCAAGCGAAAAATGGGGTGACAGCCCGGTGAATTGGAACAAATTTGATAAATTCGTACAAGCAATAGAGAGTTGTGCCTTACTTGATGTTGAGATGAAGGGACCCAAATTTACTTGGTCGGGAACGGTTCAAGAAGGGAGAAAGGTAAAGGAGAAACTAGACCGAGTTCTAGCTTCAATTGAATGGACAATAAGATTTTCGAAGAGTGCGACGAAGGTGCTGCCGCGAACGCACTCGGACCACCACCCGATCATTACAGATACAAACGAGACGCTACGAAGGAGAACTGCACGCCTCTTCCGCTTTGAGGCGGCATAGGCAGATCACCCAGGATGCAAAGAGCTGATCGAAAAAGCATGGGATGGACAGAGAGAATTAGGTGGAAATTTAAGGGAAACGGAGGAGGAATTAACAGAATGGAACAAGACTACCTTTGGGAATATTTTTCGGAAGAAAAGGTTGCTGAGGGCGATAATTGGTGGCATCCAAAAATATTTGGGAAATAGAAATCAAGAACATTTGTTGAAGTTGGAAACAGAGCTAATTAAGGAATATAATGAAATTCTTCAACAAGAAGAAACTCTTTGGTTTCAAAAATCGAGAGTAAACTGGTTGAAGATGGAGACAGAAACACACGGTTTTTCCACCTTTCCACACTCACGAGGAGGAAATGCAACAGAATCGAGTCGCTGATGATTGATGGACAATGGTGTTCCGATCCGGATACGTTGAAAGCTCACGTACATAATTTCTTTGTGCATTTGCTAGCTCCAGTAGTTGATTATGAGCGAACTGGACTGCATCGCAGCTATTTTCAACGAGAATTAAATGAGGAGAATATAGAAATGTTAACGAAACCGGTAACGAAAGAGGAGGTGTGGATTATTGTCAGCTCCATGAATGCTTACAAAGCGCCCGGCCCGACGGCTTTCAAGCATTTTTCTTCTAGAAATTCTGGGGTGTCGTGGGGGACTCCGTCGCGTCTACAATAGCTGACTGCTTTGAACAGAAAAATATACCGCAAGATTTTGGGACAGCACACATTTCCTTGGTACCTAAAACGGACAGCCCAAGAGATGCAAGCGAGTTTCGCCCTATCGCCCTCTTGAATGTTCGGCTCAAAATTCTGACTAAACTACTAGTATGGAGAATCAAGCCATTCATCACGAATATTGTCGGCCCATTCCAGTCCTCTTTTATCCCGGGCCGTGGTACACAAGACAACATACTAGTACTTCGGGAGCTCATTCACACCATGTACACTTCGAGAAGCAACAAGGGGAGTATGTTGCTAAAACTCGACCTAGAAAAGGCGTACGATATTATGAATTGGGAGTTCTTACAAGAAACCCTTGAATTCTTCAAATTCCCTTGGGACGTGATCAAGCTGATTATGTGTGGTGTCAAAATGGTGCGTCCCAGAATTCTATGGAACGGGGATCCTACCGACGAGATAATACCTACTTGCGGGTTGCGTCAGGGAGACCCGATGTCGCCATACCTGTTTGTACTTTGCATGGAACGGTTAAGCTATATGATCGAGGAAGCGGTGTCCTTGAAGCAATGGAAACCGGTTCGTTTTTGTCGAAGGGGCCTAGGGTTGAGTCACATCCTTTTCGCAGATGACATTGTGCTTGTGGCAACCGCTAGCATGGACAATGCAAGAGTTATCCAAGATATAATCACGGGATTCTGTGCAGCCTCCGGCATGAAGATAAGTACAAGAAAGTCGAAACTTTGGTTTGCACCCCGTACGGACCAAGCTAGACGCGGAGATATAGCTAATCTGTTGAATATTCAGGCAACTAATAATATTGGGAAATATCTTGGAATTGAATTGGGGACAGGAGCACCTTCCAATGCCGCTTTTGCTGATGTGGTGGAGAGAGTGCAAAAGAAACTAACGAGATGGAAAGCTAAGACTTTAAACCTTGCGGGACGAATGACCCTAATCCAATCTGCGACTAATTCGATTCCTATATATCAGATGCACGCTAGTTGGTTCCCCGAGAACGTATGTGATAAGTTGGATCAGCTCAACCGGCGTTTCCTATGGTCTAACGACATCACCAAGCGAAAAACCCACTTAGGAGGCTGGGCGAAAGTGGTACGACGAAAGGAGGATGGAGGCTTAGGCAGCAAAGAGAGCA
>JBBMKE010000002.1:2002650-2025186 GCA_037834125.1 Lippia alba | reverse complement strand
CATACAAACATCTCTGAGGACATTGCCCAGCTCATAAAAGGGACGTATTATCCAGTGGACAACGCGGCGCCGGACGTTAGGATTTGGAATGAAAATTCTTCAGGATCGTACTCCTGCAAGAGCGCGTATGATTCGCTAAGGACACATGAAACGCAGCCGGATAAAACTTGGGTTGTCATATGGAGGAGCAACATTCCAATGAAACTTAAATGCTTCTTGTGGCAGATTAAACATAAGAGTCTGATGTGTGGGGCCTTGAGAGTTGATCGGCACATGGCCACGGACGCAATTTGTAAGCGTTGCGGGGCACCAAGTGAGGATCTGTTGCACATATTCAGGGAATGCACGATTGCGGGTTTGGTTTGGCGCAAAGTATTGGATAATCGTGACTGGAACAGGTTCTCCAGAATCCATAGAGACGATTGGATGGAGAGTTGTTGGAAGTATAACTTCAAGAATGAAGTGGTGAATGGCTGTGATTGGAAAATAGTCTTTGTGGCAGGTCTTTGGGGCCTCTGGAAGCTGCGCAACAAACTGGAGTACCAAGGAATTAGAGAACCTCTAAGCCAAACCTTGGGGAACATGAAGACGCTCATCCTCGACATCATGAATATACAACAAAAACACTCGCCAGCCAGGAACCAAAGGCCACAAGAGAGGTGGCAACATCCCTTCCCGGGTTGGGTGAAACTTAATACTGATGCCTCAAGATATGAGGAATAGAAGAGTGCGACGGTGGGAGGTGTCGTTCGTGATGAGAAAGGTGAATGGATCTTTGGCTTTGCCAGCAAACTTGGGGACAAAGATATTCTCTATGCTGAACTTATGGGACTGCGGAAAGGACTCGACTACGCTTGGGACCGCCATTTCGAAAAAATCGAAGTTGAATGTGATGCCGCCGATGTGGTGAAACTCATTGAAAACGGAGATACGGCTGATCATCCTTTGGGTTACCTCATTGAGGATTGCCGTACGTTGATCAGAAAGCCTTGGAGCTGTAAATTGAGACATATCAGAAGAGAGAGAAACGAGATGGCAGATAAGATTGCCAATATGAGCCAGGGGACCGCTGTTTGGGATACTCAACCTCATGAGCTAATGTAGCTGGTTGAGGGGCCTTGCGCCTGCTGTTGCACCAAAAAAAAAAAATATAAAAATCGAGTTATATACACCATACCTCTTGTGTTAGGTGAAATGGACAAGAAAAACTCTGTGTTATAAAAATTAACACAACAAACCCTGTGTTATAAAAATTCACACAAAAAATCATGTGTTTTCAAAATATTTGCATGGCGAACCCTAATACAGGGTTTTCCATGCAAATATTTTGAAAACATAGAGTTTGTTGTGTTAATTTTTTTAACACAGGATTTTTCTTACCCATTTTACCTAACGCGGAATGAAATATGTATATAACTCTATAAAAATCTACTTGAGTTTGCTCTGTCTCTCACCCTCCTCTTTCCTCCGAGCTCTTTTTTTTACTCTCTGCGACAATCAAATAAAGAAGTATTCACGAAAAAAAATTGCGCTCACCAATTTACTAATGAAAACAAGATTAGAATTTTAAATTTCTCTAGTTTTCTTTAATTTCCTTCCCTTTCTATAATTTCCCGAACCGAAAACAATGTGAATTTCGGAGGTTATTAGGAAAAATGTGAATAGTAAGTATAAATGTACTTTTTTACTGCATTCCAAGTCAAATATGATCCCTTTAAAACGCTTATTCCAGATATAGTTTTGAGTTTTCTTCGTATATAGTCTCTAGAATTCCAGGGTCACTAGGAAAAATGAGAGTAATTCACTCGAAAAATTCTAGCTCAAACCTGTTTTGGTCGGACCCAATCAATCAAAAGGGCCAGTGTATTACATTTGTTATTTGATTGGTCACTCTCCCAAATTTTCTACCAACCACACGGCAAGTGCAAAACACTCGTCCCCTCGTTACACCGATTTGGCCGAGTCAGACTCAAGTTAGAATTACCCAATTCACTAATTTGTAAATATGTATTGTTCTAGCATTCCAAGCCAAATATGATCAGTTTGAAATATATAGTCTTCTTTCCAAATATGTTTGTTCGGGATATTTTCTCTCTTTTATTTCGGACCTTGTTACTTTTGATTTAAATAATTAGGTTTTTCTTGGCCATCTTTCCTTTAGAAAAAGAAATAAATATTTCTAAAATTAACTTTTTCCTGTAATTGCATTTGTTCTTTTGTTTCTCATAATTTTTCTTTTTTTAAAAAAAATGCTATATATATATATATGAAGTCAAAAAGGAAAGAGGCAAGTATTTTCTTTTGCACATTTCTAAATATGAATTACTTTGTTCATACAACACCATATATATCAAGATTGACTTTAAGTAATTTTATAATTAAAAATAAAAGGTCAATTGAAAGGAAGCTATTAACTAACAAAATTTTATGTGCATATGTAGTCCTGTTAGGGAGTTGGTTCGGGTTAGATTTGGAAAATTCAGATCAGAAACTGATAATATGCTCTGCCAATCCAATTTATCAACTCCGGATTCAGATGAATTTATGTCCAATTCGACAACAAATCTGATCCGATTAGTTATAATGCTTTATTAAGGTATTGATTAAAAGTATTATCAGATACTAAATGAATTGAACTTTTTAGTTGCATATTCGATCCATAGATTTGAATTGCTTATATATTTATAACCAGAAATAATCTATTGAAGTTTTTTATGTGTTGAAAATAGGGTTGTCAACGGTCGGATTCGGGTTGGATCAAGAGGTTCCGGCTATAAATCTTATAAGAAAACCTGATAATTAACTAGATCTAGATCCGAATCATATAGGTTTTGGATTCATTGATCCAGTGAAAGATCCGATTCAATTAATAAAAATATAATTCTTTAGTAAAAAATAAATATAGTTATATAATATTTAACAAATAATTATATATTTAATGAATTGTTTGATGGTTTTGTTCATGTTTATTTAAAATAGGCTACTTTGAACTTATTAATAAAGAAAAATGTATATTTTTGTAAAATAAATAATTCAAATTTTATTATTATTTAAAGTGATAAATATGTGAAATTTTTTATTTTAATTATTTTAGTTAATATTCTTTACATGTAAATAATTTATCTAATTAAATATTATATATAGAATCAGATTCAGATTTTTAAATGGTCAAATTTTATAATTTCATATCCTGTCCACTTTTTTCGAATAACAAATATTTATAATCGGATATGATACATCAGATATTTTTACCGAATGAATATGCTAAAATTAGTTTTGGATTTGGATCAGATTCGAATTAAAATCCGACTCATTTACGGCCCTATTGAAATTTGAAAGACTGTGTCATATGTTAGCCCAAATGCCGTTTTAAGCCCATCATTCACAAGCCAACATAAGGACAGGACTAGGCCAAGAAAAATTGAAGCATATTTGCCAAGTTGATCAATGTCAGACTAAGGATGATATCATGGTAAGATGAAGGTCCATGGCCATTATATTACATATTGAGCTTAATATATTGAGATTTATTAAGCAAGCATTTATTTTATTTAAGTATAAATTTTGTGTGATATCTTTTCTTTTTAAACTCGTACTCACATGCATAGCATTAATTTCTTAATAAATTCGATTAACCTTTTTTTGTTTAGTACAAGAGTTTACCATTGCTAAAATAGGTTTCCAATTTTATTTTATTTTTTGAAAAAACAAGAATAATATCATATAATTATATCAGGTAGTATAACCAACGCGGAAAAAACTGGAATAAAGCAAGTCGAAGCTGCAACGAACGAATGCAACTGAAACTATAATTTTCGAGAGCGAATGAGTTATAAAGTTAATCTCACACTGAATAGACTTAATTTTTGTACGAGTATGTATAAGAAACAAAACCTTAATACAAAAAAGATAAAACTTTTATACATAAACTCGAAAGAAAATATAATTTAAAAAAAAAATTGTGGACACAGATCGTTTTTTGTACAAAAAAAAAAAGAATGCCACTGAAGGAGAAAAACTCTCATAAATTCGGAAGGATGACGATAAATCTGGAAGAGCAGTTTCCAACAATCTTGGTTTTTAACACTTTTATATAGTATGTAGAAATAATAACCTGTGGGCTATGACAATTCATTGTTCCTCGTATTGACAACTCTATTCAAAGCATATCCATAGAGAAATATGGTATTTGAATTTTTACGAAAGCAACTATCATTAATAGAATAAGTTATACATAATAGTAGTTTGATTTAATCGGACCCTAAATAATCAAAAAATAAAAAAAGAAAAAACATACTCTCAGCTGTAAAAATGTCAAAATAAAATGATAGATTTCTAGATAACGTCTGCATACCAACACCCCTTCACTCACAATCACCTCTACAGAAGTACGAAAAATTGAAGCACACATATTGACTGGCAGTCACACAAGAAATTTAAAAAAAAAAGACTACTTTTCTAGTCCCACTAAAAAGTTCCAATATAAAAGACATGCAACATATCATGGAAGCATTTCATCAAACACCTCATCAACCGTGAAAAATCTCACCAACCAAACCATGGAAACACTCCTTCCCTTCAACTTCACCACCCTCCTACTCCTCACACCCTTCATCTTCCTGTTATTCAAAAAATGGAAAACCCCAAAATCGCAACGAAACTACGAAAAATTACCTCCAAGCCCCCCCAAACTCCCCGTAATCGGCCACCTCCACCACCTCGTCGGCCGCGGCCTTCCCCACCGCGCACTCCAAAAACTATCCCTAAAATTCGGTCCCATCCTCCATCTCCACCTGGGCGAAGTCTCTGCCGTCGTGATTTCCTCGCCGGAGGCCACAAAACAGGTCTTGAAGCTCCAGGATCCGGCCTGCGCGGATAGGCCTGACAGCATCAGCAGCAAAATCATGTGGTACGACTACGCCGATATCGCTTTCAGCCCCTACAACGCCTACTGGCGACAAATGCGCAAAATCTGCATTCTGGAACTCCTCAGCGCGAGAAACGTGAAATCCTTCGGATCGATCCGGAAGGACGAAGTGGATTCCCTCGTGCAATCGCTCCGATCATCCTCTGGGGAGATTGTGGATTTCACCGATAAAGTGTTCAATCTGTCGAGTGCGATCACGTGCAGGGCGGCGTTTGGGAAAGTTTTGCGCGATCGGAATATGCTGATTGCGATGATGAAGGAGGCGGTGAAGATGGCAGGGGGATTCGAGGCGGCGGATCTGTTTCCGTCGTCGAAATTGTTGAATCTGCTCTGCTGGAATAAACTTAAATTGTTGAGGATGCGGAAGAAGATGGATGAGATTCTCGATGTGATCGTGGAGGAGCATAAGGTGAAGAAGAGCGGGGAGTTCGGCGGCGAAGATATCGTCGATGTTCTGCTTAGAATGCAGGGGAGTGAAGCGCTGGAATTCCCGATTACGAACGACAACATCAAGGCTGTCATATTCGTAAGTATTGGCTTCTACCTTATGCCTTCTTCGTAAAAATTTATGATCGACCTAACTTGTCACAAATATTAATTAATTTATTTCAAAAGTTAGCTAATAAGATAATAGTCCGTCTCATAGCAAATACTTGATCTATTTTTTATTTTTTTAGTGTGGAATGTTAAGTTGTTAGCATGGCTGTCATCTTCGTAATTGGCTTCTAGCTTATGACGTATTGCTTCATCGTCGTCGCAAATTCCATCACGCTTCTGTTATATTATTGGAAAGAATATATTTTCTTTCATGCACTTTGTTTTGTACAAAATGTTAAAAGACTAATAATTGTCTTTCCATTATAATTCTATTCTTCCCGTAGACTTCCGGAGACGAAATAGACTTTTGGAAAGTCTTAGGAAGGAAATGAAACTGGCCCACCCTTATTTTATGTCAAATCAAATCAAATCAAGAAATTAAGAAAAATTCGATCCAATTGGACGAGTGAAGCGTACTCTTCACTCGTTCGAATTAAAATTATACGAGTGAATCACCTTTATTTTCAAGTTATTTTATCAATTTTATTTCTTCTTAGTTTATAAAAGACATATTCTGAAAATTCTCATCTGAAACCCTCTATTTGTGACAAAATTTCTAATGTTTTGGACCATAAAGTCATAAACCTCGAACTTATTTTAGGGAAAATTCTAGCCCAAACCCGACTTAATTAATAAAAATGATGAATTTATAGTAATCATAACAACAAACTTTCAAACAATATTGCTTAAAATTTTTGTATCATAAGTTTGTTACTCGTTGTGAAAATTGAATGATTTATGCCTAAGGTATGTCATACCATGCAGGACATGTTCTCGGCGGGGACCGAAACATCATCGACCGCGACCGACTGGGCAATGGCGGAACTCATGAGAAACCCACGCGTAACCGCGAAGTTACAATCAGAAATACGACAGGCCTTCAACGGAAAGAAGACGATCACCGAGGATGACGTCAGCTCCCTGAAATACCTAAAGCTCGTGATCAAAGAGGCTCTCAGGCTCCACCCTCCAATCCCACTGCTCCCAAGAGCATGCAGAGATGAATGCACGGTCAACGGATATTCAATCCCTCTTAAATCCAAGGTCATGGTCAACATTTGGGCGATGGGCCGGGACCCGAAGTATTGGACCGACCCCGAAACGTTTAAGCCCGAAAGATTCGAGAGCAGTTCGATCGAATACATGGGGAATAACTTCGAGTACATTCCGTTCGGATCGGGCCGCAGGATGTGTCCCGGCATGAATTTCGGGCTGGCTAATATGGAGCTCACTTTGGCTCAGCTTTTGTACCATTTTGACTGGAAAATGCCGGAGGGAATGAGGCATGATGATATTGATATGACTGAGGCTGATGGAATTGCTGTTGCAAGGAAAAATGGGCTCTTCTTGGTTCCTATAGTTTATAATCCTTAGATGGATACGAAATTTTGTACTTGTTATTTCCCTAGAATATAATCAAATAATGTAAATAATTACAACTCTCTTAATAAAGAATTAATCAATACACGGTTGATCCGTTAAGGAGTGGGTGCAATTTACTCGTTAAACTAATATAATAAAGGATGAATATTTTATACTTATATGATAAATAAAGATTTTAAGAAAAACTATCGATTAAAATATAATATACTTATTATATGATTAATTATGACGTGTTCGTGGTTGAATTTTTCAATTTTGTGGAGCTAAGTAGCTAACCAATTAAATCGACACATAAGGCTTAGCTAATCATACTTATCATGTATGTCCTGTTACTCATCTTGGAAAGACTTTGTTTTGGAGTGCAATTTTCTGAAGACTATTGAAAGTTGAAAGTGAACAATGAGTATTGAAGGCGGCTTAAGCTTTAAGTCGTTGTAGGATGACTTAATGAAAATGCCAAAATGGCGTAGGTGTTTGGAAGACTACTATAATATATTTTATAGTATTCTATATAAGAATGTATGTAATTAATATCTCTTGTATCAACGTGTCACAGTTTCATCGGGATAAAGCTAGCTAAGCTTATGTATAAATTATTATGAATACGAACTTTGGTATTAAATATTAATTAAAGCATTCTTGCTTAGCAAACTGGCTAATTATTTCAATTAAATTTTATTTTCCCCACTCAAAGAATACCGTATTAAAAAAAATACGTATTTATCTTTATGAATCGCATTTGAAAACGATTAATATATATTTAGGTGCAATATGAGATATATATTTGTGATAGTAACCAGATCTAACTAATGAGTTGACGCCATAAATAATTGACTAAAAAGTATATATTTTTTAGATAGGTTAATGTTGTACGTATAATACACTCTCATCTTTCTCTCTCCAATATTTATATTGTACTAAATGTGGTAATAAAAACGTACTTAAAAAATATATATATTTTTTTTAATCGAGAATGAGGCATGAAGTAGGAACATCCTACATGGAGTGGTTATATGATAAAGTTCTCAAATTATTGCCACGTGGCCCTAACTGACAATTCGAGATAATTCCCGTCAATATGAATTCATAGATTTTTCGAATTTGTAAATTATTATAATTAAAAAGTGATCTCAATTGAAGTATATTCCAACTCTATAGTTGAATTGGGATAATTTAATTAAGTATTCGGAAATTAATTGGTGAGCCAAACGCAGCCTAAGTTGGGATAATCCAGCTCAAAAGGCTGATGATTAACTTGGAAGACAATAAAATTATGTACCATTAATATTTTCATGAAGATGACCTTTATTTACGAGAATGCCAATTAATTAGTCTGCATAGACTTGGATAATGGTCTGTTAGATATCAAATCACAATCTACACTTATTTAATTACATTTAATTTCACTGTCAACCAACTTAATTTTCAAATATAAAATGATAACATGGTGCTATTATTTTGAAAATATTGTGGACTTATAACATGGGAATATGATAACTACGACAATTAGGAGGAGATTACTGGTTTTCCTAATTAAATCTAGTATGGGGTTTTTTTAATGTCATGATTACCATCAAACTGTGATACCCCAATAAGAACACAACGAGATAAATATAATATGATAAAATAATAATTTTAAAATTTGTTCGTATATTAAAATTTAAAACTATCAAATGATAATCTAGTGTATTAAAAATATTTGTATATTAGATCTTCTTGTATCGAAGCTCAACACTTTAATTCACCGTGTCAAAAACAACATTCCTAGCACATCTGATCTCTATGTGTAAGGTTGTTAACTAAAACATTTCTACTCAAAAACATTACCGTCTCTCTATCTTATTAATCATATTATTTATCGATACATGAATAAAGTGATATTTGAATATCTTTTTAATTGGAGTCTATATGTTTCCCAAGTACATTTTTACATTTGTATGTTGTATTTTAGACCAACAATTAATTTCAAGAATTCAATTACAAGAAGATTTGGCATTGATGGATAAAATATTTATAAATTATCAAACCATAGTTTTCACTTCATAACAAGTGTGGTATGATAAATTAAATCCTCGCTGCAATTATACGTAAATAAACTAATAAAAAAATACAATATTTTTGTTAGTTATATTAGGTGATAAAGGTGGAGTAAGTTGAAAATAATCAAATATTATACGCCCACTAACCCAATAACTAATGGAAGGACAGCAATAACTTTCAAAACCAAAAACACAAATATTTAAGGGCTGCAATTGCTAATGTTTCTAAGACATCAACATAATCAATCAATAATAAATAATTAAGATAATATTTATCCAAAATATTTATATCCCACGATTTTATTGTCCTTCGAAGTAGAAATGTAGAATAGTACATCACATGAATACCGTGATTGTACTTTTACAAACAATAAACACACAAACTAAATTAAATTACATCAACTAGTAAAATCTATAATCCACACACACATTCAAAAATATAATTTTATCATATTGTATTAAACAAAAAAATTCGTATTATTGTATTTCTATCATGTTGTATTTATAACGTATTGTTTTTTTGTTTACCTTAAGGCTATGAGAAAGTTATATTTTATTTTTCTCTATTAATTTTCTTTATTATTTATATATATGTATATATATTATTTTGGACCATATACCAAAATTTGTGGCCACAAAAAAACATGATATCCTTGCTTTTATTATTAGGAAAATATAATTAAATTGAAAAATAAGAATAAAGACAAGGGCGAGTGTATGACACGACAAGCTAGGCGCGTGAAGCTTATATTCCTTCATCTCCAACACATATTAGGTGGTTTCGTACAACCAAAGGGCGTGCATTACGCACCCCCGACTTTTTATATGGTTTTGATCCAGTTTTAAACCAATATTAATGTGAATTTCCCAAAATACCCTCCACGTGATATATATTTTCAAATTTTAATTTTATTATTTTTCTACCACCATTTTAATTTTTCCCCACGTAAAAGAAAAGGAAAAAAAATAACAAACAAAAAAACCCTAGAACAATAAAGTGAAAATCAAAGTTGTGATTTTGAGGGAGATAGAGAGATTCAGAGATCAATGCGACCTGATCACAACTGCTCACGTTGAGAATTGTCCTTGAATTTGCGGAAAAAGGTCAGTGATTTTTCAGGTTTAGGGTTTCCATTTCTGTGCTGTTAATCCCTAAATTGATCGACATTAGGTTGTTTAAATTTGGGGATTTTGTGAAATTTCAAGTATTTAACAGGTCTGATGTCTGATGGTTTGATTATCTTCTCGAAATTTCAGTTTTAGATCGATGTTTGGGGCAGTCGTAGAGGTTTTCATGTGGCCAGCCTTATTTTAATTTAATTTTTATTTTTCTTAAACTTATTCACTTTTAAAATATTGAAATTTTTGAAAAATTTTAGCATTTGGGGAATCAAGTGACAATTAGTTTATCCATGTTTGTGCAAGGAAAAAATGGAA
Source organism: Lippia alba (assembly GCA_037834125.1). NCBI lineage: Eukaryota > Viridiplantae > Streptophyta > Magnoliopsida > Lamiales > Verbenaceae > Lippia > Lippia alba. The sequence goes on along the minus strand of JBBMKE010000002.1, from coordinate 2,014,803 downwards.
ATTTGAAGAGTTTAAAATTATAAAATTTGTTATAATTTTTTTGATTATTTGAATGTTTATTTAGGATCAACTTTTAGGAACAGTTTACATGTACTACGGACTGCATCTCTTGGGGTTTGATGATTGCTGGTTTCAAAACTGATTGATATGAGTTCTTATAAATGTTCTGGGAATATATGGAGATTTTTAGTAGAGGGTGAAAAATAGGTCGTAAAAACCTTTGTTCTTTTCAGAAAGACAACAAAGAATAGGTTATACAGTTTTTACGACTCTGTGGATTAAACTATGTTGTTCTGGCCATTTGATATGTGAAAGTTGTAAGATCCAGATTTAGATGTCAGTTTAATTTGTTCGGGTCTCAAATTCGTATGATGTTTTATAATGTTCTCTTGTTTCTTTGTCCAGGCTTTTGATATTTACCGAACAAGATTGCCCATAATGAGGTTGAAGAAAGGGGACAGAGTGGAGGTTATGAACAAAAAGGAATTACCAGTTGCATGGCGCGTGGCTGAGATACTTTCTGGCAATGGCCATACTTACCGTGTTCAATATGATTCTTATCAAGGTTTAGCAGGTGAATATATGGTGGAGACGGTTTCTAGGAAATTTGTGAGACCCTGCCCTCCTCTGGTGCAAGGTTTAGACAACTTTATTGCTGGAGATATTGTGGAAGTATTTCATGAATATGCCTGGAAGATTGCTGCTATCTTGAAGGTTCTGGAAGGAAGAAACGATGTTAAAAACAAGAAGGTTCATATCCAGGCTGCTGCAGTTCAGAATCAGTATGTGGTGAGACTTCTTGGGTGCTCACGGGAAGTCATTATCGATGAATCGAGTATTAGGATGAGACAAACCTGGAATGATGACAGATGGATTCTAATTGGAAAGGTAGTGTTCCTTTTCTTCATTTAGATTATTAAACGTATATTTTGTTAAAGGATTGACTCCATTATTTGACTCTTTAGATACATATGTGATATTGATGAATGATGGATTCTGATTTGTTTGAGAATTTGGTGTTTTTTCCTATAATCATGTCATTGGAATTTTACAAATATGTAAAATAGCTTCCAACTTTACTTTTGTTGATTCCTGAGTTTCTTGTTTTGTGCAGAGTTCTAGAGGAGGGGAGGATGTTATAAGCAGTAAGCCATCAACTTCGAATTGTTATCAGAATTCAACCTTCCAGATCCCACAGTCCAATGCAAGGCATAAAAAGCAAAATCAAAAGGATTACAAGAGCAGTCAGGATGAAGCTGCATTATGGGAACCTAATATGATCTCTGCTAGAACGATAAAGAGGATTTCACCTTTTGGCTCCTCCGTTGTTGAAGCACATAATGGACATTTCCAGAAATTAAGAGCAATTGAGAAAGATGGCATGAAGCAAAGAGTGATTGCTGCTCCATTTTATGAAAAGGTAGATGCTGTTGCTTACCCAAGAGAAATTTTGGGTGAAAAAAACATGCATGCTTCCTTTAAATCTGTACCACATGGATATAACGAAATGGAGAGAGCTGAATTAAATAGTTCAGACAGTGATGCCTGTTCTGTAGGTAGTTGTAGTGTTACTGACCAGAGCCCAAACAACTCTTGTATTCCATTTATACCCCTGCCATACCAAGAGATCGACACCCTTTGTAATGATGCAGAGTCCTTTTATGCATCGAGCTCCGAGAGAAAGAGTAGTTCTCTTCCTCCAAAAGAGGAAGTAGAGGTCAGTATTCGTAGACTAGAGTTGCGAGCATATCGAAGAACTCTAGAAGCTTTATATGCTTCTGGTCCCTTAAGTTGGGAACAGGAAGCATTATTGACAAATCTTCGTATTATGCTCCATATATCCAATGATGAACATTTGATGGAGCTGAAGCACCTAATCTCTGCTAAAACTGCTATAAGTGTTAGATAATTGTGGAATTAATGTTCTGTTATGACTTATTCTTATAGTAAGCATGTAGAAACTTGCTTTTCTGTTTCAATAATGTAAGAAGAAATTTCATTTGTTACAACTGTAACTTCAGTCTTGATCTCTCTACATCTGTTTAGTAAGGCATTTTGTAACTATATGTATCAAATTTCTCATTTGTCAGTTAATGCAGACAGTTCCCACAAGAAGTTATTGTATCCCATTTCATTTGGATTCATTACTGCTTTCTTTTGGTTTTCGTTTTCTACAATAGCAACATCCTTCGTTCTATTGTCGATTCTACCTTAAAGGTTTTAGTGTTACATATATGGTAATTGACTGTTTTTTTAATATACAAGGTGCAATAAATCTTCCAAATGTTCGACATCTATTATCAGTATTATACAAATCTATTATGAACTTCTTTCTGCATGTCATGCATGATGCCGTTCCCAATACACATTCCCCACTGAGTATCAGCCTGTAAAAATTGCTTACTTTCCTTCTGAGAATGCATACATTCATGCTGATTTCGTACAGGACAACGGCATCTCCCAGTTGTATCTGAATTTAGGACTGCTTATAAATGTTGATTGTTGAAGATAAGTAGCTGATTCAAATCGTATTTAATTCCTTCTGTTTTTGAAGTAATGTTGTTCTTGTTCTTGTACATATCTATTTCGTATTGAACTTGAGCAGTGCCAACAGTGTTAATTTGGTTCTCTCCATACATTTTTGGCATCACATGAGTTTCTGTTTGAGGATGTTTATTGATCAATCTTCAATAAACTGCATTTTCCAGGGCCACAGTTGGAGGCATGCATCATTGCTTCCAAGTCTTACAGATGGTACCAGAGTTTGCCGCCTTTTCTTGGCATAAACTTTTGGACGATACAGTCCTCTACTTCCGAACTGATTCAGCTATTTATGGCTCCTTCCTGGTACCAAAAAGTTCAGTATATACTTTTTATTCTTTGCTTTAAGTTCAGGCTTAACTGGACATATGGACATGTCTTCTACTGAGGCGAGAACATTGGCTGGGGAAATTAAATGCCTGTCAGTTTTTCTCCTTTTTCTATCTGCAGTTTTGTGTTATTTGCATTTGGTGCCTTGATTATGATCTTGTTAAATGCATTCAATGAGTTACTGCGTTCATCAAATTCTATACTGTTGAATTTAGTTGCTGTGTTGGATGGTAAAACGGTTTATGTTTTCATAAGCATCTATTGGAACATCATATGATGATAGGTTTGCCGTTTTCTGGAGATGTTTGTTTTGCTTCAGTCTCTTTACATCTTACTGTCTCTGTACTGCTTCTTTTAGACATGGCATTTGAATCGTTTCAACTGTGATTTGCACCTATTCTGCAATTTTGGAACATTTCATATAGTGCCGTGTCATGAATTCATTGGATAATGGTTGGTGTTCTTACACACATAAAGGTTCAATTACTAGTGAGAACTATGTTGCATGCAGTGAACACTGAGACTGAGTTCTCCATCGTGGATCAAAGCTTTTGTTCTTGGAGAGACCAGAGTACCAGACCCTCTATGTTGGCGTCTGCAATTTCTGCTGCCTAGAAGAGCTCACACAGACCAGAAAGAACGATGGGTCATGAAGACCGCGTTTATCCCCCCCTGCTTAATTACACTGTGGCAGGTCAGTTGATAAACGATAAGGAGCATGGGCCTAGGTTTTCAGCAACAATGCAGTGGGCATAACCATCAATGGTTGCATCGTCTTGTGAACTTGATTAAATGCCTTCGATACTGCTCGGGTAATTTATTAATGTAGTCGAGCTGCAAATTCTCCATTCAAACTCTGAATTTCAAACCAAATAAGACATTATTCCTCCATCTGCGGAAGTTATGTAGCTTATATTATAATAGGATCTGATGCTGATTCGTTAGGTTCTTCGTGATTTGACTTATGATCTGAAGCTGATTCGTTCAGTTTTCATGATTTCATATTTTTAGATTCGCTCATGCAGTTTAGTTTATTTGAGTTATTAGAAAGGAATTTTCTTTTTGTAAACATATTTTGAGTATATTCAACTATAATTTTTTTTTGGGTGGGAGTATATTCAACTCTATGGCTCAACTATTTCTCCCTACTTTTTATATTTAATCAACCCAGAACGAGAATAACTGAATATACCGTTTTAGACCTCCTACCTTTTCGTTGCAACTCTTAAGAGAACCTCAATTTGGGGAAAGAATCCTGTTATTATCTTTAATTTTTGTTACCATGTTATATTACAGAATCCATCCGAGACTGATTGATTGTTCAGTTAACATGCATTGATCAATTTTAAACATCAATTGAGGGCGGCAGAGTGAATTGTTAAGCATGGAAGAGTTGAGCACAAGAGGAAAATATTACACTCAAGAATGAAATATCCATAACAGTTGAAGACCATAAGATCTGAGAACTGGGAATGGGGACCTAAGGCATACAAATAGTACCTCAACCATTCAGAAAATAAATCATCTTCCCACAACCACCAAATTAAGTCACAAATCAACACAGTTCAAAAGACCCTCTACGTATATCATTGAAGCCTCTACTCCAGGACCCTGTAAGTCCCAACCAAAATTTCACAGGAAAACAAGAAAAATTGGGACACCAGCAAATGATACATCAGATCAGCCTCTTAATCAAATGCCTCATCATCATCATCAGGGAGGGGCTGACTAGCAGCTGCAGCGAGCTCAGCTTCATGCCTGCAAGATTATTAGTACGAGTAAGTTAACGTGTCATAGGAACACAGTGGCAGAGTTAAGACTGAAGATCTAAAGCTGAGGTAAACATGTATTGATTATGTGTGTGCAAGCGAAGGCGGGTGACTTACTGTTGCTGTGCAGCTAAATCTATCTGAACTTCCGGTGGAGCAAGGGCTGGAGACTCCACAAAGTGCAAGTTGGGATCCCTGCAACCAAAAGCAAATTGACATTACTCAAGTTGCGTTCAAAATTGAAAATACTATGAGAGATACGATTAATGGCAGAAATAAGACATCTAAAACTTGATCAGCTTACCCAGCAAGTTTTCTGGCAAGGTACAAGAATGGCTTCTCAAAGTTGTAATTGCTCTTGGCTGAAATTTCATAGTACTGCAAGTTCTTCTTCCTGTGGAAGGTAACCTGCTTGGCCTTCACCTGCCTGTTCTTCACATCAACCTTGTTTCCACAGAGAACAATCGGGATATTCTCACAGACCCTGAAATTAACAGCCAAATAAGGTCAATTTATGCTGAAAACAGCATAATGGCAGAAAGTAAATATAAAAATTGATCACCAGCAAGATACCTGCAAAGGTCACGATGCCACGTCGGGACATTCTTATAAGTCAACCGAGCTGTTACATCAAACATGATGATTGCACATTGTCCATGAATGCTGCAGCAGAATTTGAAAAGAGTATATCATTAGAACAAAAGAATCTTAACATGCGTAGGGCATGCCAGAGAGAGAGTTAACATAAAGATTTGTTCAAACAGCCAATCAAAGCAACAATATCAGCTGAGTTACAGATCAACATAGCTTAATTCGATTCAAATACTAGAAAATCAGTTAAAATCCTAATCGGCCAATGCCTTACGAACGCACGGAATTTCAGATATGGATTGCGTGAAGTTACTTACTAGTATCCATCCCTAAGGCCACCGAATTTTTCCTGACCAGCAGTATCCCAGCAGTAAAATCTGATCTTTCCACAGTTAGTGAAGAAATCGAGAGGATGAACTTCCACACCAATAGTAGCTGAACAAAAAACAGTGTCACATTAGTAACATTAGAAAATTTATCTCAGTTCAACATCAAAGCAAATATCACACTAATTAGCCTTACGTTCATATTTCTTCTCAAATTCTCCAGTGAGATGCCTCTTCACGAAAGTAGTTTTCCCTGTAGCAAGCAAACAACCCTTTCAGAACAATTCAATTTAACAACACACATAACAGCTAGCTCGTCCATTTCAATCAACCTTGGGTACACTATCAAACATACATGACACATGATATAAGAACAGATCGCGGCTTGCACACATACATCTACCTGATTAACTAACAAAGCGAGTTCGGATTTATTCACTAAACCCTAAAACCTAAATTTAAGAATATATATATATATATATATATATGAATCATACAACCAATTTATTCATCGAAAATACAAAACCAACAAAGAGAAACGCCAAGCTTATTACTTGAAAGGTACGGGGTAATCTTTTTTTTAGCAAATCGTTGATCTTTTAAAAACAAACACTCGAATCCAGCCACCGTGTGACAAAGCTAAACAACATCTAAAGCATAAGCAACATAAAACCAGAGACTCCAGATTCAGATCAAACGCAAAGGAAATTACCAGTGCCACCATCGCCAACAATCACAAGCTTGAAGCTGGGGTAATCCACGGTTTGCTGATTAGGCAACGCCTGAAAAATCCCAACGAACAAAATCAAAAAAACACGAAATACAGATGATAATTAACAACAAATCAGACTGAAAAACCAATCAAACTTACCATATGATCTTCGCTTCTTAAACTCTACAGAGATGAAGAGAGAGAGAGTGATGTGTTACGCCGATATCTGCGTTGTGTGTGTGTGTGTAAGGGGTATATATATTACTGGGGAGCCCTAATGAAGTTAGCGTAGGTTTTGCGACGACTTTTTGAATTTGTGCCAAATCGAGTAGCTTTAAGCTTACGCGAATATCTCAGCCGTCCGATCAAGATCTTCAGCGGCGCACGTGTCTGTCACGTGAGAAATTTGAAATGTGAACGGAAGAACCATGGTTTCCAGAATGATGTATTGGGCCTCTATTTTGGGCATGGGCCGAAAAACAAAAACATTAAAAGTATGATGAATGAGGTGTAAATACGGGGTTGAATTTTATTTCAAAGACAATCTAATAAAAAAAAACAATAATAGGATTATATGATTATGAGTCTTACCATATTATTAAGCTTGAGCTTTTTAATTAATCCTCCTTTGGGTGTGCCTGTGTAATAAAATAAATAAATAAATAATGCTTGAGCTTTTTAATTTTTTTCCTTTTCTTTCTCTTTTTTTTTTTATTTATTGGATTTAATCTCTAATTTTTTCCTCCATCCCGTAGAAAACGTGTAACTACTATTCATATATCAAATCTATTTTTCTCTAATCTTTTCGGATGGCTCTGGGGAGAGAAAAGTTCCCCTCTCTTTCGAGCAAGGAATTTGATCATATGCGACGGAGTACCAAGAAATTCAAGGCAATGATCGGAGCAAAACGGAATATAGAGGGAGAGGGGAATCCGATAGGAGCACTACGGGATGAACTATATGTCAGTCCAGGCAGCTCTTATTTGGCGTCAAACCGAGGATCAAAAGTTTTCAGATGAAGAGATGGACAATCTCAACAAGATCAAGCTCATTGAGCCAACGGAGGGCTACCCCTACCCTCGCATAATCATTGAGGATGATTATAGGGAGAAGAATCAGGAGGTCTGAAAGGATGCATATATATAATATGCAAAAATGAATAATGTTATTTATAATTATTTTAAATATTGAATTTGATAGAAATATATTTTATTTAAATTTGTAATATTAATTACTCTTATAAATATTTTATTTAAAATTAAATAATAAATATAAATATATTTATTTATATATAATATAATCGTGTCGGAACCCTGTCGTGTCCTAATTTTTTTCAAAAATTCGTGTCGTCGTATCCTTATCGGGTAATATCCGTATCGTCGTGTCTGTATCCACTCATCATACCTCATTAGACATGGACAAGAGTGTGCGATCGGTTGAAAGCCCCAAAAATTGGAGAATCAAGTTTCGTTTTTCTAACCATTTACCTAACCCACATTATATTTGGTTTCGGTTAGACTGACCGACTATCCTAAAACATACAGAAATAGATGAATTATGGGGGGAAAAAATCAAAATAAAATGTTAAACAGTAAAACCATAACTAACATCCAATTATTGAAAACAGTTTCTTTTAACATGTTTGGAATGTAGAAAACTTGTTTTAATGGTTACAATCAACTTTCTCTCAATGAAGAATATATCTTGTAGCTAATTCGAATAATAAGCATGGTACCTCTTAATCTTTTGTCATTCCGTTGATAGTTGATACAAAACTTCAAACGAAAAATGGCAAAAAATTATCATGCCAACAACGCCACGTTTCTCACCATATCAAACTAATACTCCAAATTAAATTTCTGAAAATTTATTCAGGATCTAATTCCTCAAAATAAGGATTCAAACTCCAGTTATTTACACACACACAAGTATATCCTGCTTCCAATCAGCAAACATACAGAGAATTGATTTTCACAGATTTCATGTTCATAGGTATGAATTGAGTGCAGACGGTACCTTAAACATCTTAAAAGATGTCGATAACAGAGTCAAGACATGATGCAGGAAACTAAGTTAAGAATTTCGAGACTGACTTCTAGTTTAGTAACAAGAACAATTGGTCAGTGATACATGGTACAGCAGCAACATCCAGAGTTGAGAAAAAACAGTCAAAAGTGAAAATTGTCGCAATTTTCAAGCTTCGTATAATGAAAATCTTACTCAACAACTATAAACTAAACTGTGAGATGTCGTTGAAAGAAATGAACATATGAACAGGGAAACCTGTGACTACTGTCATATGCGAGCAACATAAGAATTAGCTTGAGTGACATATCTCACCCATGGGTTGCCACTTTTGGTCTTCTTTGCTATCTGTAAATACTTCACCTGTAAACATAAGAATTTATTAGACTAATCCATCAACACATTGCTAGCAACTAACTTTCTTGATTAGGTTTCGTAAAACTTTGTATCAAGGGATATTAAATTGGTTTCACGACGACATTGTTCTGCAAAAGGATGAAAGATGCAAGAAGTTTCTAGAAAACAGTTTGAGCTCATTCGCTACCAACAGTGTCTATAAGATATCAATCAGAGGATTACCTTAAATTATCTGTTGAATGAAAGAGTTGATAAGTTTCTTGAAAACAATTTAACTGATTGCAAAAGAGACTAATATACATCTGATTTAACGTTAACATTTCCACTTCCCATTTTGTTTCTCATGGCCCCTCAGCTATTAACACTTGGACCCAAAATGTCCAAAATTTGAAGTTACTAAAGATGCTCAGTTATATAAGTTGATGTCTAAAAGGTCACGGAAAAGATGAAGAGAAAAATACATGCCAGCTATGGGTTGGTTCTTTTCACTCATTTCATAGTATAAAAGTCGAGCCACGGTGATGGTTGTTTTAGCACAACTTTTACAGCATGCGGCAGTAGAAAGGGTGCTTTCTGTTGATCATTTTGGCATCTAACGAGCAAATGCTTTACCTGCAGCCTTGAAGGATTATACATTGGTATTGTGAAAATCATACTCACAGGTCCAGCTTCTTTAGTGATATTACCTGTGTTAACCAGCAACAACAACATAAATGTGGAACAGATTCACAGGTAAAATCTGACACTATATTATATGATTAGCGAATGAATTCAGAATAAAAAATGCTAAAACCCAATAGTCATACCGTGCAACTCCTGTGAGAAATTTAATTTTGCACGTAGAGTGTGCTCAGATCCCCCAACAATCTGTTAACATGAAGACATTTAAGCAAAAGGTTACCAAAGATACAAACGTCTCAAAACACTATATAATCAGAAGCACAGTAGCATGAGATGTTGCCTTCTTCATGCTCCATTCAAGTTTCTTCTGTGATTCCTTGAAATCAGCTGTCTGTCCAACTACTCCAGGTTCCAAATCAAAATTTACCCTTAAAAACAATTGAAAGAAGGTAAATTATTAGCATTTCCCACACAATTTTATGGCGAAACAATATGAACCAGAAAAATACAAATGTTCCTTGATTCATTCTCAGAGCTTCCAGGTGGACCAAATATGGGATAAACAGCGATCCAATTCCTTATTTTTCGGCATAGGGAACTTAAATTTTTATTCAGTATCTAGATTTTGACAAATTACTATTCAGGATCCAGTTTTCAGATGCATCTGGAATTTAATAACACCCAGCGCTTAAATCTCTTTAGAGAATATTTATTATGGCATCAACAGCCCTTAAGTAATTATTAAAGACACCAACTCCAAAACTTATTCGGACATGAGGAGCTGTAAAGCCATCTCATTTCTTTGATGTAAACAAAAGAAACCAGGCTTTGAAGCAAAAATACAAGTTTGATCAGATATTTCGAATATCAGGGCTTACTAAGTCTGTTGTCGGGGTACTTCAGTAATTCACATTAATATTTCTAGCTATTTGATTTTGTAATCTGAATTTTCTAATATACATAACATTCTGAACATCATAGCTCAGTAGAGAAGACTAGAATGGAAAGAACTGATAACTGAAAAACAACAATCCTGGACGGTGGCCAGACAGCATAGCTTGTTGCTTTTTTAAGAAATACTAACAAAATTGGAAGTCAATTCAGCTAACTATAGGCCCTATCAGATTCAAACTTCTTCTACATCCCAAATGTATCTTAATGGTCAAAACACATCGTGTACCTTGAGTAATCCTGCTTCTTCTATTAAGGTGTTAATAGTAAAGGGGGGCTTGAATTCCTGGGTAATGCGGTAATTTATGACAGGAAATTCTCCATCTGGTGGTACCTAACATATAATGGATAGGTTAACAGTTTAGCAGGAAAGAAGGCCTCTATATGGCCCAAACAATGGACAAAACGCTTATATCTCAGAGAGTAGTATGTACCAGACTCAATGTTCTGTCCACATCAAAACTATCCATATGTACGGATTCATGAAAATTGCAATCATCCAATATGACTGCCCCCGTCCCTGATGAACTATAGCCTGCGCAGAAAGTAATTTTGTGGAGTTACAGGCTTTCGCACATACAGTGTTGCCAGTCACAAGTTTAAACCTCCCACAGGAATCACAATCATAATAGATTTTGTACACCAGACACAGCTAATAAAATCATGTACTTAGTAGCAAACAAGATTACATCAATGCAAAATAAAGTAACATGACAATGACAATACCATAACTAGGCACCCCGGTCCTTCCAATGTACAACTCATCATTGAGAGCCAATCTGATTTCTGGATTTCCAGTAAGATAACTCTTCATTTGAATGGTTCCATCAATTTCAGAGGTCAATACATATCCCTGTCAGCATCAATTTGATTTCGGCTCAAATTCAATCTTCCAGAGATTATAAACTAAAGCTTTCATACTGACAGAGACCCAGAGAACCTATAACATGTTATGAAGCCTATATCAAAATAAGAAGCACAAGATAATGCAGCTCCAACTTTCTATATCAAATAATCATACTCAACTCCAAATTCATATCTGGACATGGTCCTGAACAAGTGCCAAATGCCAACATAACTTCCCAAGGAAAATGGAACAATCATATAAAATAATCTTACAGCCAAAGCACTGGAAGTGCGCTGGATCTAAGTTTTAAGTTGGTTTTCTTCATATAGAATCCTCCCAATTCCCACTCAATAACTAAAAATATAAAACAGTGGTCTGTTCCCTTCCGAGTGGTTAACACATATTTTGTCTTCAGTCACACTGATGGCTGAATTGTCCACGACAAATAACCAACACATAATACAAGTACAGAGACATAGCCAGGATATAAGCAAACCAAATCCTAAATAAAACATGAATGAAAAAAATAATACTAGTCATGCAAGAGAACAAAATGACTTTGCACAAAAGGAAATTGTATATGGGGACCCCCAACTGTTGCATGTGTCATAACAGGTCTTTACAAGGCACATTTCTCGAATAGAGTGAAAGATGAATAACAAGTACTACTTGAAAACTTGAAAACGGGAAGTGGTTGCTATCAGATATAGGACATGCACACACACATACACAAGAAAATCCACAAGGTCCAGAATAGCTATTCCATAATGTCAATATATGACGTTATAATATAATTCTAACCCATGTAAACTGAAGAACTCTAGAAATATACTTGTAAAACCATAAAGTCCGAGCATACAATCCCAAGACAATATTGTAAGGGCATAGCATTTGAGCTTCATAGTATATTTAAGTAAATTAATATTGCAATCCATTTGCTGATGTGTGACAGAAGATAATCTTTCACCAAAGCACCATGAAAAAATAGATTGCAACTTGTAATTAGCTGCATGATCACAATCAATGAAAGAAGCAAAGCTCTATTAAGTTTAAATGTCTTTCAGACTTCTCTACCAAGAAAAC
>JBBMKE010000002.1:1961686-1974630 GCA_037834125.1 Lippia alba | reverse complement strand
TGGGCCAATATAGTACAACCCAAGCTCCTCAAATAGAGTAGATCCAGTGGGACCCATCATACCACGGGCATATTCATCAATTTTGGCAGCCCATTCGTGCATTCCACTCCCTATTTTCTTAGTAAGAACCTGAGAAATAATCACCAATTTACTTCAAACAGAGTTTCCAACATAACATGGAAGGATACGAATAATACGAATGAATTAATATTAACCTTAGCAACTTCTCTAAATTTTCTGAAAAATTTACTCGACTGCAGTTTGCTTAGACTACTGGATAGAGCATTGATCGACACTTTGGGGACTTGCTCGGGATTCGGATGCAGAGAATGACGACTGTCGTTTAATATAACAACCATGTTTGAATCTAAATAGCCTGCATTGCTCATGGCCTCGTAAAGCTGTCCAGCCATTGTTGTTTCATTGCTGATTACTGAAACAATACGGTCTCTTTTTCCTTTTATATCTCGAGCAACTGCCATTCCTGTGAATATAAATAGGAATCGGTGCTGAATATTTCAAGAAATATGAGACAGGTTAGTTATAGGTGATAGAATGTATAGTACCAAGTCCAGAAGATATGCTGCTGCATCCGTGCCCTGTTCCAAACGGATCAAATGCGCCTCGACATGGACTCGAAGATAGATCATCTGCCTTTCTAGCTTCAGTCACAAGGGCCCTACGCCCTGTTATAAGCTTATGAGGACAGGTCTGTTTAATTCAACACAAGAACACAACAAATGACAAGGTTCTGTAAATCTTTAAGCTCAAAATCTCTCTCTATATCTCAGACACACACACAGATGACTAAGAATTCACAGAGATACAGGAAAGGAACTTACTTGGTCCTCCATGTCCCAGAGTATCTTGTCCAGCGGGGAATGAAAAACATAATGAATCGCGACGGTTAGTTCCACCACTGATAGACTAGATTTAAAGGACTTTCGAGTATTTAACCTTATGAATGACAATTCTGATCGAATATCATCAGCAAGCTGCCTCAATTCCTGAATAAGAGCGCCTCGATTAGCAGCACTATAGCAACACCTACGAAATACAAAATACAATTACATCTCGAAGTCGCGCCTAACCTTCGGATTTAAATTTTTTAAGTTCATGGGATTTTCAATCATATCAAGTACGGGTGTCGGCACCCTCTCATTCATGGCACCATCAGCATTAGATAAACAATGCACACCACCACCACCACCACCACCACATTCCTACATCAAGAAATGCCACAAACCACAACCACTAAAATTAGATACATAAATATTTCATCATATGATCTAAGAGAAAAAACCCATCCAAGTAGAACATAAACAGCACTTATCCACTAATTAACAACATACAGTATGTATACATGTATACAAACAAGAATAAAGTACTCAACCACTAATTAACACCAAACCTTGGAAGCTGAAGCTGGGTGGCAACCGAGCCTCGCAAATTCAACATTGGAAGGAAAAGCAACACTCGAGAATTCGATTCTGGGAGCAATCAGCCTAGATTTTCCATGGAAATTATCAGTAACCCGAAAAGGGTTTTGACTGTAAGCACTGGCCATCGAACAAGAAAGCCAAACTTTGAAAAAAGAATCGATCAAACTCAAAAGAATTGCAGCATCAAGTAAGAAGACAAGAAAATGCTCCGACAATTAGCAATCTGCTCCGTTTTCGATGGGATCCCAGAAGTTTTCTTCTTCGCGGGAATCATGCGCGGAAAAAACTGGAAAAAATTCGGGATGTGATTTGATATCTTTTGCAGAAAAGATCAAGTGATGTGGAGCTACGAGACAAGCAGCGGATTTCTGGAAATTTTGTTGGCGAAGAAAAAAGCATATGGACGGGTTATGGGCTTTTTACATTTTGAACATCGATTTATTTTGGGCCGTATAATCCTCCTATTGGCAACTCAAAAGAACAAAAATAAAATTTGAGGTGTGAAAAAAATAAGTTCACACACAGCTAGTGGTCTCGTACCGTATCTGATTATAAATATTGGTTATTCGAAATAAATAAACCGAGAATGAAGTTAAAGAATCTCTTCTGTTGAAATCTGAATGTGGTTTTATATGTAATATTTAATTAAATAAATTATTTATTAATAAAGAATATTAAGCTATAAAACATGGATGCCAACAGGGGTTGACCAAGTGGTGAGGGTTCTTTCTTGAAGACAGAGACTCAGGTTCGAATCCCTCTAGCCACTTAGGATGTGTGCGTAAAAAAAAAAAGCTATAAAACATGGACACAAACATGATATAAATAGGGTGACGCAAATTTTTTTTAAAACTTTCCATATGAGCATGGACGGAGCCGTGGCCCCTCCCTCCCTAAAATTTCAAATTTTAAATATTTTAATATATATATTTGGAATATTTATAATTTTACTCCCCCTAATTAAAATTTCCCTCCTCTTTATTCTTAATATTTTAATTTTTGCTCCCCTTTATATCAAATCATGGCTCCGTCCTTACATGTGAGGAATGTTGGGTACGAGTACACAATACAATACGATAAAATGATATTATTATAAATGTTCGTGCACTATAAATATTAAAGTAAAAATTAAGTTTAAAATATTTATGTATTTATCACTTTAACAATAATAAAATTTGAATTACTTTTATATATATTTTAAGATTCAAATTCGTTTTCTGAATTTTCTTGTCCGATTCGGATCCATAATCTCATTATTCACTCTGATCTATTTACAGCCATAAAATAGACTTTTGGAACTAATTTACCTAATTCTCTTAAATGCCAAACAGTTGACTAAGAAATTTTTTTGTATTTCCAAATGATTTTGCCCTTTTTTCTTTTCTCTTTGGCATTATGCTTTAGATTAATCATCAACCTAACTACGAGCCCCAAGTAGGATGACATCGTACGATTAATAATGTTGCGTCTTGGTTAATGCCCAATCTAACGTCATTTAATTTGTTTCTTATTAGCGTATGAAATCGATCAATGTCATGCACGAAAAATGGTCTAGTACGTGCCTTCTATGTGTGGTGTGGAATGTAGTTTTATCATCCAAGAAATTCAACTAGATAAATTAATTGATTAAATAGTTTAGGTACTAAGGCGTAGCTCAAAATCAACACCAAATTATCAAAGGTCTATTCCTATGACCTACTTCCCCTACTACTCTAACGTAGAAACTTCAAAAGGAGGGGGGAGCTTAAATGGTTGGTTCATGCTCTCTTTATTTTCGGATTCTATATTGTTTAGATTTTCCATATTTTTTTGGCTTTTATATGATATTCAATTGTAATATTTATAATTTAATAGGTTATAATGATACTGTTAATGGTCTCATATTGATTAACTAGCGTATGCCCCATGCGATGCACGGTTTTAATGACAATATAATTTATAATATTTTGTATTTTTTTTAACTTATAATATTATGAATGAATCTTGTAAACTGAAATAATTTAAAATAAATAACTAAATTATATGCAATGCAAAATATTCTATATAATACATATTTTTTATAAATAATAAATAAATTGCCGCTAAAATATTTTTTTATTATAGTTTTATTTAAGTAATAAATAGAGACGTTGTAAAAGAAAAATAATTTTAGAAAGAATATATAATTATCATCCCAATAATAATAATAATATAAAATGAAAGTTTGAAATTGTATAACTATCAATCCTTTTCAAATAAATCTTTTTAGCCCCGGCAAGGATTCCAAACTTTTTGATCTTGTTAATGAATCAGATTGCAATTTGATATTCTAAAATAAAAAAAAATTCAAAAAATAAGATTAAATTAATACAATTAAACTATGGATTAATTTTCTTAAAAAAAATTGTACCTTATGAGATTGAGCAAAAAATCTCAAAACACTTTCAAGCTTCGTTAATGTTGTCAGGGATTTAAACTTTATCAGCCTCATTAAGAAATTAAATTAAAATCTCAAATATGACAATTTATAAAAATAAAAATAACTCATACCTTAAGATATTGAGTCAAAAATTTCGAAAAAAATTTAAACTTTCTCAATCTCGTTAAGGATTTCAAACTTCAATAACCTCATTAGTTAACATTTAATAACAAATATAAACATATACTAAGATATTGGTTTTTTGCCAATTGGATATTGGTCAAAGTGGTTAATGAATTCATTCTTAAGGGCAAAGTCCTGGGTTCGAATCCCGTATGGGTGTGCGTGTGTGTGTATATATATATATTGAATAGTAAAACTTTGAAAATGTAAATGTAATGTTCGAATAACATTATAGATATTGATGATAAATATTTTGAGATAAATAGATTAACAAATAGCAAAGTCAAGTATACAAATTAATTATTGGTGACCAAATTTATACAATGTAAAATAAAAATTTTAAGAAAAAAATAAAATAGAAAATAAATATATAGTCAATACTAAAAGTTTGTTAAAATTTGGACTTTCTGAAAAGATAATTTCATTAAATTGAAAATTACAAAATTAGTTGATTGTAAAAATATATACAAAATTAAAAGATGACGTAAAATGGAACAAATAAAAATAATAATAATTAAGTCAATTATATGTGAAGAAACAATTAATAGAATTATTTTAATAGAAAATATTATAAAGATTAAAAAAATCATGTAAATGTAATGGTTAAATTAGTGATTATGTTCAAGAAGAAAAATGGAATAACTAAAGTATTTTCAATTTTTATAAGGTCACCGGTGGACATTTTGCTTGTTTGCTCTCATGTATCATAAAATATAATAGATGATTAGGATAAATAAAAATTAATTTATATCTCATAAAAAAATTGATGATAAAATTATATCAAGTAAGGACGGATTTATTTTGGAAATACCAATAATAATCTTTTTAAATATAATATAATTAAAAATTCTAAAAATTATCATTTAGAAAAAAAAAACAAATGAAAAATATATTATGAATATTGTCAAAATAATTATTTTTCTTAATTACTATTTATTTTCGTAATAAAATAATATACAAAATTATAAGTCAATAATTTTTTTTATTATATTGAAAAAAAAAACCACAAACAAAATATCATTTAATCAAACTTGTCCAAAAAAGATTATTTTCCTTAATTAATACTTATTTTCATAATAAAGCAATATACCAAATAAAAATAAGTCAATCATATTTTTTATATTTAATCAAAAATTTCAAAAAAACCAACCACAAAATTCCACGTCATCAATAGTTGAAAAGTCGTTATTAAATATATAATAGTATAGACAGATAGATATGTTTTGGCACATTCTTAAAAACTTAATAAAGATCTGGACCTAATATCAGCTCGAATCATCAGTTCGCCATATAAACGAATTGAGAATAAAATACAAGGTGAAGGATTCCGGTAAAATGTCTGACAAGTAATGAATACTAAGGAGATTGTTTGAGACATCCCTAAGTGTCCAAATCCATAATCTATTCGGAATAGTAGCTTGTCGAGAAAGACAAATTCATGGTTTTATGGAGAGTTGGAAGGAGCTAAAAAATATGAACGTATTTAGGGCGAATAAATCTGAAGAGGAGTGTAGTTGGAGTTCAATAATAGAGTTTCCTATGGATGGGGCGAGGGTGGACAAGGGCAAGGAAAAAGAAAAACGAAGAGAGAGAGTAGAATAAAAGCAGAGAAGCTAAAAATACAGAGAAACACATTAGTATTAATCAATATATATAAAGTAGGGACTATTTTATAATATTTGAACAATTCTCGAATTATAAACTAGGGTTTGGAATAAATTCCATCGAATATGAATTTACTTAATATGATATTTGAGCAATCCCAAATAGTTTTCCCATTTTTTGGATCTAGAGGTAAGAAAAAATCAATGTTCTAAAATTCCAGGATTTATTAAGTGCTAAGTTGCTGACTATATTATAATATTTAGATAACTCTCATCCTACAAATTCAGAAGATTAGTGGTTACGAAGAAACTACCATTTATTTTCTTTCACATTTTCATATTTAGAATGTTCATTAGGAGTTAGGACCAAAAAATATTTAGAATGTTCATAAAGTAACATATACGATAGCTATTAATTGGAAACTAGTAATTCTGCATACATAATGTGTGTGCCAAAAAGTTATTAAATTGAAAATTTCATGTACCATTTATTTAATTTATAATTATTTTTAATATAATTATAATTTTATAATAAATAAATTTAATAATCTCAAATTGAGAAAATAAATTACAGATATATAAATAAAAAAAAGAATTTGAGAGTTATGTAAGTTTAAACAGAAAAATGTACATAAAACTTTAAATACAAAACTGCTTTAGAAAATTTTAAATACAAAACTGCTGAAAAGAAAATTAAGAGTCCAAGACACCAAGTGAATCTCTCGCTTAATATATAGTATAGATTATAAAAATTATGTGGAGAGATTTTTTCCATTCTTACCTAAACCATATCATAAAAATAAAATCACAAAATAGAAACTCAATTATAAAGAAAACCATTTCAAATTCACCATCAGTTGGGCAACAAAACTCAGATATAATCTCCCCAATTTGGCAAGAAAATTTCAAATCTACCGTTAAATTGAAACTAAAACCACAATACATAATACACCCGCAGAAATAGTCCATACTAACAAACGGTCAGCCAAAACCGTGACAGACATCACCTCCGTTACACCAAAAAACTTGACCGTTATCCCCACGCCCCCTAGCGGGCCCCACTCTCTCCAAGTAAAAATAATAACTACTACCCCAACCAATCAACCGCGATTACCATATTCAAACTTACTCTCACACCCCCACACGCCACATCGCCACTCGCCAACGCGTGTTTTCATGTCGGTTTCTTCTTCTTCTTCTTCCTCTTTCCTTCCTTCCTTCAAATTCTTCAAAACCACCTCACTATAAATCCCCATACATATCCCAATCTCAAACTCAAATCCTTCATCATTTATATCTCAGATATCCATTCTTGAATTCTTGGGGAAAAAATCTGTTAGTGGGGGAAAAATGGTGCGGTTGAGTAACAATTTAGTGGGAATTCTCAACATAATCACGCTGCTGTTGTCGATTCCGATCATCGGCGGCGGGATATGGCTGTCGAAGCAGGCCAACACGGAGTGCGAGCGGTTTCTGGATAAGCCTGTGATTGCTTTGGGTGTGTTCGTTTTGCTGGTTTCTATTGCGGGGATTATTGGGTCTTGCTGCAGGGTTTCGTGGCTGTTGTGGGTTTATCTACTGGTGATGTTCGTGTTGATTGTGTTGTTGTTCTGTTTCACGATCTTCGCGTTTGTGGTGACCAACAAGGGTGCTGGGGAGGCGCTCTCGGATAGGGGGTACAAGGAGTATAGGCTCGGGGATTATTCGAATTGGTTGCAGAAGAGGGTTAATAACCATTGGGGGAAAATTCAGAGTTGTTTGGTGGATAGCAAGATTTGCAAGAAGTTGCTGGACTCTTCGACGACGCCTATGCAGGACTTTTATAAAGAACATCTCAATTCTCTCGAGGTATGTACTTGTTCATTGATTCTGTGTTTGTTTTGTTCATGATGGAATTGGTATGATTATAGATCTGGAACTCTTGATACTGTTTTACGAATCTCATTTCGACGTAAATCTGAACTTGTTAATTTCATGCGCGATTCAATGGATTAAAGTGGAGGAAGTTTGTAGAATTATCTGTTTGTTCTGTATAAAAATGGTGTTCGATTTCAAAACCAGTTAAGATAATTAAACAAAAGGGGTGAAGTTAATTTGACTTTTTTGGTGGATGTTCATCTTTTTGAGGCATCAATGATTGAGAAGCATAGAAGTCTTTATTCATGACATTTTGTTTTCATAATTATGTTGTATTTTTGTGGTTATTAGTGCTCTTAAAAGTTGTATAACTTTTCCAGAATTATTCTTCTCCTTTTTACGAAATCCTTTTATCTTGTTTACTTCTTGATTACTCCCAGAACCATACATGATTGTTCTGTTTTTCACCTTTTCAAAACTGTGTTTCCACTTTCAAAAGCAGATTTTCCGCTTCTAAAGTCTAAACCAAGAAATCACATTCAAATATTGAGACTCAAAACAGAATTTGTTTTTTAATCATGTCTTCATTATTTCTTGATCCATTGAAATTAAACTTAATGACCTTGTTGCTTAAACACCCTGTTTTGTTATGTATGAATGCTAATTAAACTGTTACGGTTCATTCTTGATCAACAGTCCGGTTGCTGCAAGCCGTCACACGACTGCAACTTCGATTACGTTAGCCCAACAAACTGGACTCGAACCGCACAATCATCCCTAACAAATTCCGACTGCACGACATGGAGCAATGAGCCGAACAAGTTGTGCTACAGCTGCCAGTCGTGTAAAGCTGGGCTTTTGGACAACATCAAGAGTGACTGGAAGAAGGTGGCTGTTATCAACATTGTGTTCCTCGTTTTCCTTATCATCGTCTACTCCATCGGCTGCTGCGCCTTCAGAAACAACCGCGAGGACAATTCTTGGAAACGGAGGTATCCTTGATTGTATCGGAGGACATGTTCGGGTAGTAGTATTGGGGTTTTTTGAAACCTTTCTACTTATCTTCTTGCACTTTACATATATGTGTGATATCATGTTATCAGCCTTGTTCTTGCTGGTTTCTTAGGGTGTACAGTGCAATTCATTCTTTCTTTTTTTTTTTTTCTCTTTTGGATGTTCAGACCTTGTGTTGCTAGATTTTCTTATATATTGTTGAATATTTCGTTTTAGCTCATTGTATGATTGATTTTCCATTCCCCGTTTTTGGTTATTCTACTTGACTATTACTGCAAATATGCTAATAATTCTGGTTATATTGATGTTATTTACGAGGGATTGGGCCACCATTTTCTAATAATTCTATAGAAAATAGTTAAAATATAAATTAATAAATAAGAATATCGAAAAAAATCTAAAAATATCCGTAATATAAATCTTTGGTCCGTCAAATAAAATCCCGACTCTACTAGTATTTATTCATTTGGAATAGTGGGTTGATTGTCCCTTTTTGAGGTGGGAAGTGGTCAAGTGTGTGATGTATACATTTTGGTGATGAGGTCCAATCCTATTGAGAACTTTGGCTTAAAAACTCAAATAAATTGTTGACGAAGTTTTCATGATGATAAAATATCAATGAAGTAATCAAGTCGCCACATGTTTGTAGCAAGTAGTTGCACCTGCCATGCCTAATTTATGTTAAGCATAATCTATTATCTTTACCATTTCAAAGCTAATTTCACTCTGCTAAAGAGTACTTAGGTCGATTAAGAGCATGTTCAAATACTAATTCAAATAAAACAACACGTAAACACGTAAGATTAATTAGTAATTATGCCGCCTATATTTGGTCTGCTAGTGCTAGCCCGTTTAAAAGGCAACGGATTTAGTCTAAAATGGGGTGATAAGAGAAGCTTAATATCCTTTGAATATTAGTTTCGTAATTTTATCTAATGAAATGTTGAATTGGAGAAGCTCGGTTTAGAAGTTTGAGTCGGGACGGACTACTTATAATGTAAAATTCTCTTTATCAATAGTAGTTATATGTTTTCATGAAGACAAACTCGAGACCTCTACTTAAATTAGCATAGCATCAAACTGTTAAATTATACCGCTCTAACTTTTCTAAAATTATTGCAGTTTCTTATCACATTATGTCAAACATATATCACATTTTATGTCCCGGTATATTTCAAATTACTGTGCCGTTATTGTCCATGTCCGTTGATTGTATATTCCAACAAACCTTGAAAATGATTTATTTTTGGACTAGTGCACAACTATGCATCACAAAGGGTAATAATTCTCCATATTTCCTTTCAAAATACTTGTCCATGATGATGCAATTATTATCTAATCAGACCAAATTATGCCTTACATTGTCATAGTTAAATAAACATAATGAGATTTGCAATTATTAGTTGTGGATTTTAGTTGAATAAGAGTATTGGAAGCACGCCATTAGCATGGGATTAGCTTAATCAAAACCAAGAAAAATCAGAGACAGTGTATTCAGACAAAGCAGTGCAGAAGGTGGTTTGTTCCAATAAACAGAGTTTAATTGTCTCTTTAAGCATAGATATCTGCTAAAAGTTTATTAAAATAATTCAGTCTTTAGTCCCTCAATTTTGACTGATATTTAATATTGGCACTCACACTTGTCTATTCAAGGCCACATGCAAAATTAAACATTGTAATACAAAGCACATAGTTTTTAGTGTTAATAATTTGTTGATGACAGTCTGTAGGTTGTACAGTTGTACTATACAATGAATATTAAATAATTATCATTACTTTTTGAACAATATGCTTTTTGGTACAAATTGTTCTTTCAGAAAATGTTTGTCCATTCTTCAAAAAAAAAAATGTTTGTCCATATAAATTAATGGGTTATAATTACTTTTACGTGTAATTACAGAAAAAACCTCAATTTGACATCATATTTTTACTTAACTTCTCAATTGAGCATCATATTTTTACTTTACTCTCCAAGTATAATTTTTCCAAAATGTAATATAAATATGACATAGTGTAGTATCTATATCCTATAATATCGTATAATTTTAGCAATAGAGTGTATCCACAAGTGTTATGAATATATTCTACCTCTCCAAATATGTAGTATAATTTTCACAAAATGTAGTATAAATATGGCATAATGTAGTATCTATATCCTCTAATGTATTATAATTTTTTGGGGAGTAAAATAAAAATGTGAACAGTAGAGGGGAGGAATTTGAAATTACCCCCTTACTTCTAAGACTAATTTAGATGGAATAATTATAAATGGTATTTCACATTTAAATATAATTACAACTATACGTTTCCATTCAAAAAATTTAATTATACATGACACCCATAAATAATGCAGTATTACATATAACTTTTATAAAACATATTAATTATGCAAAAAAAGAAATATATTTGCAAGATAGTGTAATTAAATTTTTTAAAGAGGAATATAAGTATACTAATATTTAAAATAAAATATTATTTGTAATTACCACATTTAATTTGAGAGACAGATGTAATTGAGCCTAAATTAAATTGGGTGGTAATTTATGTTTGCAATTTGCATAAATATCTAGGCTTGGGCTATGTCCCAACTCCCAAGGAATTTCAACTAATTGAATAATTTGTGGCATCCAGAATACTAGAACTAATTTTGGATAATTTTTTAAAGAAAAAATATAAAATTTTGGATTACGACCAAATTTTATTCTGAAATGGGCTGGAAATGGGTTTAGCTAAATTTGGCCCAAATGCAGAAGATAACAACATAATATTGGCCTATCGACGAAACTTGGGTTGCAAATTGCAATGTATTTTGTTACCAAAAAAAAATTGCAATGTATTTGGATTTCTTTCTAAACAACAAGCAACATTTCTTTTCTCGAGAATTTTAATATTTTCGATTGATACAAAGTGCAATAAAATGTATCATATTCAACTATATGTGTTTAATTGGGATTCAAAATTAATAAATTGAATATAAAGTTAAGAAATTCAATTAATTAAATATCGAAAATTTAAGTTTTTACGATTTTTTAATAGTATAATAACTTTTTTATATATAACGAAATTATAAATATAATTAAATCTCAATATATTTATAATTGTATATAATAATTATATTTATAATAATAAAAGTTTATTTGAATGATTGAAAAAAAAAAAGTTTATTTGGACAAATCCTATGCTCGCTGAAAATTCAACACGCATAATGTATCATGGTTGACACAATATCGAGCGACAATGTCCCACTTATAAAAGTATAATTTTTATGATGTATTATCCATGACACTTATATATAATAGAAAGCATATTATATATTATATACAAATGTTAATAATACATTGACAAATGTACTATTATATATACAATTTATCCTATTTGTACATAATAAGGGGGATTATTGCAATTATTCTTCATGTTATTTTTAATGATCTTGAAAGACTTTGTAAAACATAAAAATCTCAAGAAAAATTGTGTTAAAACTAGTACATATGGAGGAATCCCTCTTTTTCTCTCCTTTCTCTTCTTTTATGTCAACTCATGGTCGTATATGTAGATGTTCTTCTCGGGTTTTACTTTCCTTCTTTTAAATTCTTTTGTTTCTCTTAATTTCATACTCTTTTTCATCCCATTATCATTGATCCTCCTACTCTTCCTGATTTTGTTATCATCGATTTTGTCGTACTTCAGGGGACGACCCTATGTTCGCTAATCCCTTGAGGAATTTACTATCACACGAACTCTCGAGCTTCCCTACCATATTAATATGATCCCTTCTAACTGTTCCCAATTAACCAAGTAGACCTATGAAATACGATCTCATCATATATATATATAAATAGAGAGAGAGGCTAGACATTATTGTTTCATCCAACCAAATTTCCAACTACTTTAATCAACGAGACATTAGAAAAACATAAAAAAAAACTATCTCCATAATTTCTGGAGGAGAAAGACAAAAATAATGCTGCAATTTTTATAATTTAATTTGTAAGTGAAATTTTTGTTGCTTCAGAAAAAAAGAGACACTATATACATGTCTGATGTCTGTTGGTCAACAAAGGCAGCAGCAATTCACATGAATGGTTAGTTGTTAGTACGTCGTCGTCGCATTTAATCCTGTTTTTTCCAGGCTACGAACAACTTGCCAATTTCAATTTAATTTTAATTTATTAACTTTTAATAACCTTGGACTCTGTCTTATTTGATTTAATATGTATACTCTATGTTACAATGTGTTCCATATTAGATGGAGTCCATTTATTTTCATGCAGATTTGTGTCAGCACATAATTAATTCACGCATTTATATTAGGCAGTTAATTTACCCAAGTTGGGTGGCAATTTATTTTAGATTTATTTGTGATCTTGTCACAATATTATTATTATTATTATTATTATTATTATTATTATTATTATTATTATTATTATTATTATTATTATTATTATT
>JBBMKE010000002.1:1944515-1957646 GCA_037834125.1 Lippia alba | reverse complement strand
GTAGGCTTCGTTTCAAATGTATTTGCACTCTTGCAACATGGACATAGTGTTGGTTTTATGTGAAGTACAGTGTCCTTGTTGGAAATATTTATATATTGTGTTTATCAACAAATGAGCTAATTGCAGCTAGGTATAGCCATTGTTTGCTATAATATATGTTTGTTTATACTTGTGATTCTTGCATTTCGTGATTTTAGCTCCAAACAAAAGAGAAATCTCCTTTACATTTTCATTTTTCCTTATGTCTCTCTTATTTCCATAGTTTTCCATTCATTCTCCAGTTCCCTGCTTGGTACACAAATGAGCCCAAAATCCATTCAGTTGTGCAAAATCTGCAAGGATTTTGTAATGGCTATTAAGGTCCAAAATCGAACCATATAAATATCAGTTTGGTTCGATCAAATCAATACAAGTCCTAAGTCTGCATGATGTTTGGTATACAACTGAACCCAAAATCCATCCAATTGTGCAAAATCTGCAGGGATTTTGTAATGGCTATTAAGGTCCAAAATCGAACCATATCAATATCAGTTTAGCTCGATCAAATCAATATTCATCACATGAACTTTACCACACCCGATCATATTAATCTCATCACTTGACGAGAATTTACATTTGTCATTTAATTAATCATTGTCCCCGAGAATGCACTATCTGCATATTATACTGGCCCCAAACTATGCACTAATTACATGACAAGTATAATTGACGAAGCCAAGAGTTTCCAAGGGCCCGGCGTGTACCCAAACGACACAATGCAAGAGTGAGTTAAATAACACCGGCTTTGCAAGCATAGATAAATAATTGCGTAGACTTCAAGTTTCAATTGAAGATGAAGAAATTAGAACATCAAGAACTAGTACATATTCAGCAGCAATGCTGTCAACAGAGCCATAAATAAGCACAGTCGAAATGAGCAGCAGCAGCTAAGCCACATGCATATTCTCCAGGCAATCCAAAAGATCAAAATACAATGATCCACAATATGTGCTAAAATGAATTCAATGGGAGCTCAAACTACAAACTACAACCCTCAAAATATAAATCATCCTAGGCACCTACCAACAATGCCCTTCAACAACTCTTGCAATTTCCGTTATTAGAGGGATGCGATCTTAGGAACCTCAACAGGAAACTGGTCGATTTCGTCAATCCAAGGGCTTTTCTCCTTCGCTGGATTTATGGTCCGAAGAGCTTTCCACACAGCGCTGTTACATTTGAATCCTGAACCAAAAGCTATCTGCCACGTCCTGTCTCCTCTCTTAATCCTTCCTTTTGCTTCTGAATATGCCAACTCATACCACAGAGAGCTACTCGACGTGTTTCCAAATCTGTAAAGTGTCATTCGTGAAGGTTCCATGTGCCATTCAGAAAGCTGAAGATTCTTCTCTAATTCATCCAAGACAGCCCTTCCACCAGCATGAATGCAGAAATGCTCAAAAGCCAATTTGAAGTCAGGGATGTAAGGCTTCAGCTTCATCTTGAACAGCTTTTTCCCGACCAATGTGGCAAAGAAAAGCAACTGTTCGGACATGGGCAGGACGAGAGGACCTAAAGTCGTAATATTTGTCTTTAAAGCATCTCCAGCCACAGCCATCAAATCCTTAGACAAAGAAACTCCAACTTTCCCGTTTGGATCCTCCATTTGCGTCACACACGAGAAACATTTATCATCAGAACCTTTGTGGGTTCTGACTGTATGGACCAAACGGTACTTTGACCTAAAATAGTCGGATCTTTTGTTTGACAGCAGAATGGCAGCTCCACCCATGCGGAAGAGGCAATTCGAAACGAGCATCGACCTCTCGTTTCCAAAATACCAATTTAATGTAATATTCTCCATGCTGATCACCAAAGCATAAGTGTTGGGATGAACCTGCAATAGATCTTTAGCAAGATCTATTGATATCAAACCGGCACTACAACCCATCCCTCCAAGATTGTAGCTAATAATGTTACCCCTAAGCTTGTAATGGTTAATAACCATAGCAGACAAAGAAGGCGTCGGATTG
This sequence comes from Lippia alba, assembly GCA_037834125.1. Taxonomy (NCBI): domain Eukaryota; kingdom Viridiplantae; phylum Streptophyta; class Magnoliopsida; order Lamiales; family Verbenaceae; genus Lippia; species Lippia alba. The sequence goes on along the minus strand of JBBMKE010000002.1, from coordinate 1,955,634 downwards.
AAAAGACTGCAATTCACAATCAAAATCCCAATATCCTTCGGCTTGAGCGAGGTTTTCTTGAGAAGCTCGTCAATGGCACCAAACATTACAGCCTCAGCTTCTTTTCTTGCTTCTGCCATGCACGGATTTGGCGGGACCCGTAAAACGGCTTCCGGGAGATACGTAGACTCGCCGAGGCCGGACCTTTCCAGAATCTTTCTTTGGAATTCAAGATTTTGGTCATTGAAAACACCCGTCAGCTTCGATCTCTCCATGAAAATCTGCCTCGTGCACTTTCTGTCGTCATCCGGCTTGTAACAGGAGAAGTTCACGAGGTAGACAGGGCGGGGACGGGTGAGGAAATAGACGGTCGATAGAAAGACCAAAAGGGCAGAGCAAACTATGACAGATATCAGATTGAACCTAAGATGGTCCCAAAGAACATAGAGGTCTTTAAGTGAAAATGTGGAGAGTTGGGCTGCTATAACCACCACTAGAGGAGATAAACATAGGTACATTCCATGAGTTATGAGGTAATGGTAACCAAGCTTCACATACTTCAATTTCACAGATTGTTTGAAATCAGGGAGCTTTTGGGAAGAAGAAGAAGGTGGAATCAAAGGTGCGTTTTCTTTTCCTTCACTCATTTTCACTTCTTAACCTTCCACACTCTGAAACAAGGGAAATTTAAAGGGATCAAAAAAATGAACACTTAAAGATCTTGGAATTAATTACGGATTTATTGTAAAAAGGTGGCATCATTTATCATTGCAGCTATGATGAATTCCAACCCTGATAATTATAACCTTTTCTGGATCTAAAATTCCCAAAACATCCCAGAAAGAAAAAAAAAGCCCAGATTTTGGCCAGATAAATTTTCAAAATCAAATAATTTCCAGAAAAAGAAATTACCTTTCCACAAAACACTCTTGTCACTCTACAACGAAGCTCGTAATGCAGCTCCAAAATTCAGAAAAACCCTGCAAAATCAAACAAAGTCATCAGAAATGACCAAAGATTCCAACTTTATCATAAAAAATATGAGTATATCACCAACATCCATGCACAACAAACTCGAATAAGAAAAAAAAGGGACAAAAGTAGCCCAGAAACAGATGATTCCAGGAAATGCGTAACAAATAGGCAGATCATAAAAACGCGAACCTTTTTTCATTTAGTGCGAAGAATTCCCCGGAGAAACCTATGAGAGAGAGAGAGAGAGAATTTTGAAGAGAAAAGGGATGTTTGGGTCAATAATAATAATACCTCCAAAACGCTGCGTGTGGCGACAATGTGGAGACGTGATTTAAATTGCATGTTCTCTAATGAGTTGTATTCTTTTTTTCAAATTCAAATATTAATTAGACCTTATTTATTCCATTTTTTTTAATAATATATTTATATATGGAATTGTGTATTTTCTCTATTCTTAAAGTGTGAAATTTTTTAGTTCAAATTCAAGTCGACTGAATTCAATCAATCATAATGATAAGTGTATTACAGTTTGATTTGTCATTTATTATAAAATTTTCACCAATCATACAACAAATAACAATGATATTATACATATAATTTGATTCCTCATTTTCTGTAAATTTCTTATTATCATAAAATAAATATAAATACTCGTACTCTTATTATATCGGTTTTGCATAACCAAATTTGAATTAGATTATCCATAAAGTACTTGTGGATGTGTAATATCATAAATATTTTAATTAATCTCGATATAAAGTGTTTGATCTTTGCAACTGAATTATTATGCCCAATAAACATATTTTTTTAAAATATTATCTTATTAGATCGTACTTATTAAATATTTATATTTGAAATATATCATCTAAAAAACTTTAAAAAATATTTGTATTAGCATCAATGACCATCTAAAAAGGAATTATCCAAAAAAAATCTAAAATGGTTCTAGAATGGACTAGGAAAAAGGTTGTGACTTGTGAACAAGTGGACTATGGAATATCGAATAAGCCAAACAGCAAAACATTCTTTTTTAAAAAAAAAAAGGTATTGAGTTACAGTAATAATGATTTTAAACCACATAAATTAACCAATTAATTAGTTAGATCATAGATGTGGCCGCAGTCACTAAATCATGTTAGATAATAATTCCTTTTTATTGCATCAAAAATAATTAATTTGAATTCTTTCCAATCTCAAAATTAATGATGAGAAAAATTTTCAATTCAAACTGGAAATAATTCAATTATTTTTAGAAACATGGTTAAATACTTAAATGTTAATTTAGACAAGAAAACAGAGAAGGATTTGGGTACAATGATTGAGTTAGAAAAGTCAAGGGCCGGCGGAAGTGTGAGAAGTGGTCAAGCCTAAAAGTTAGAAGTCAAAAGCTATCCACTCCAATTTTCACCACCACACGTATTGATAGAGCTGAAATTCAAAGATCTATTTGTGCACACAACTTCTTTGATTTTCGGAAATATCTCAGTTGTTTCGTGTCAACTTCTTCAAATCACCAATCCATCCTTTTAACAATATTATCATTGAATTGGTTAAAACTTAAATGCACGATAAAATAAGTAAGGTTATCAACGTTTTTAACGTGAATTTACAGGATCTTTAAAATAAACATTCTGTCTCATTTATGTACTTAATAGTGAGAGTTTATAGAGGTCACCATACGGGTTTTAATGAGATCGACCTATTAAAGTGTAAAATTCTTGCTATTAACTACCGATGATGGTAGCTTACTCAAGAACTCGAATATAAAATTTTAATTAAACTCGTATACCATCAAGCCGTTAAGTTACACAATTTACAATTCAGTGTTATATTATGAAATATTGATACTTCCCTTTCATCCCTATTGTCACGGGAGAATTTTCTCGACTAATTTTTCCCACCCGCATGATAGGAATTCCTCACAAACTCCCTTTTTATTCCAAAACTCACCAACACTCATGTTTACACCTATCCATAAGGGCATTATTGAAATAATGAATAATACCCCATGAAATCAAGCTTCAATATTCCACTATCAAATTAGAAGGAGAAGAAGAAACCAACAGCTGTAAAATGAAAAAGATGGTAGAGAAAGGCAAATGGAGTCCTCTTGCTAGAAGCGACACAGCTTCGCTAAACGACACCGTTTTGTATTATGTAAGGTGTCACGTGGGTACTTCTCTACTACTATTTCAGAGAAAGAAAATTATTCCATGAGTTGTCTTAACATAACTTCACAATGTGGTCACATGCAGCCTGCCCCCACGTGATTGCTGCCTCACATTCTGACCCCCCCTAACTATTCTTAAAGTTAAAATACAAATGTACAACATTACCATAATCGACTTACAAGTCTGGACAGGTATCATGCAATATTTACTTATTTTTGTTTCTGTATTCCTTTCATTGTGGGTACAAACCGGGTCGAGTCGAGACGTACAACTCTCTTTACCAATGATAGTTGCTTGTCATGGAACTCGAATGACCACTAAACTACATAATTTGATGGTATGCAATATCGTTTTATGGTGAAATCATAAATTTGAAGAAAAACAATTCGATAAGATGAGGAAATATGGCGTACGAATGTAGATCATGTCATGATGTCCGGACTCCAGCCAGCAGCGATCTGGCTTACGGATTATGCTGACAACAACTGCCCTGCAATAACAAAGAAGAAGCTCCATTGACATGATAGATCCCTATACAGTTAGCAGCACAAAACACAGCGTGATTACATCATTAGTCTAACTAACGCATAACTATGATGTTTTCTCTCGCATGGATGAGGAAATATGGAAGGGAAGAAAAGATCAGTACAGGAAAACATTAATAAGAAAAAAGGTTGGGTGATTGCCTGCACCAGAGCGTTAATTTCAGGTTGCTTCGCGTTTGAGTGTCATCAGCTTGCGTTTTCAGAGGAGATATCTTTAGTGAAGGCAAATTCCGAAACCAATGCAATGTGATCACTTCCCCATTTCTGAAAACAAATTCAGTTTTTAGGAATTTTAGAGATAAGATGCTAAATTTGGAACAAAGTAGACATGATATACCTTTGTGGGAAATCCCCGAGTTTGCTGCATAACATGCTTTGGAATTGGAGCAAGAACCTTGGAAGTTTGCAGACCGTCGGAATGCCTGAACAACAAGGCATTATTTATTACTTCACCCTAACTAAACAGTTTCGATGTCAAACTAAATACGATCACATTCAAACTCAAACTGTGACATATGTCATTTTTTTGTACAGAAAGAACCATATTCTTTGACTCACCAAATGTAATCTACTGTGCCTGAGAAACGTCTATGATAGCTGGTCACAAGCGGTTCACCGCTGGAATCTCTCAACTCAGATGAGCTCTGTCATAGCAAAAAGCTGATAACCTGACACTTTTAATAATTATTAAAACTTGGAGGCCATAATTCCGAATATTACCTGAACTTCTGCGTATGTGCTTGTTAGCTTCAAAGGGTGCTCCATGACCTTGCTGCCGGCATTACCTGTTGCAGTTTCTATTTCTGCTGGAGTCCATGCTGATGAAGAAAATGAAAATTTCTCCATATCACGGTTAACCTCCTGATTTCTATTAAGGTTGCCGTGTAGAATCTCGTCGTCATGAGATTGAAGCTTCAAATCAGCTGGAAAGGGATCTGGACCAGTACTATGTAATTCAGATAAGAATGAATCACAATCTTCGCGGACTTTATTGTCAGCCCCACCAACTATTTCATTACTTTCCAATTCCTCGAATTTCTCATCCAATGTGAAATCATCACTTGGAGATACACATGAAGCAGATTCATCCGATGGATTATCATTGCTATCATTTGCAGCTGAGACAGATATAGTAACTTGTACACGTTCTGGTGAAGCAGAATTCAGACTCAATTTTTCGAGTGGTTCCTCAAGTTGAGATGATTCGGACCCAACAGACTTGGATGTTATAGGAATATCACTTAAGGGATTGTCAGGCAAGATTTGATGTTTATTTGAGTTATCATTGCTATCATTTGCAGCTGAAACAGATATAGGAATATCTACACATTCTGACGAAGCAGAATCAAGACTCAATTTTTTGAGTGGCTCCTCAAGTTGCGATGACTCAGACCCTACAGACTCGCATGTTATAGGAATATCACTTGAAGGATTGTCAGACGAGATTTGATGTTTAATCAAGCTATCACGGCCCTCAAATAATGCTTGTGAATTTGATTCTACACGTTCTCTGACTTCTGCTGCCTCAGAATATCCAGGGTTAGAATAGCTTCCCATAGGAGGGGAATTTGTGGAACCTTGTTCTGATTTTCCATGATAAACTGCAGAAACTTGAGAGGAACCTTCAGGAGCAGGTCCCCTACATTATGAATTAAGTATACCAACTTTAATGGGAGCCAATAAGACATCAAGAGAAAACTTATTCAACCAAAGAAAAGACATATACCTAAAATCAGGCCTTGACGGACGTATTTCAGCAGAGATTTGTCCAGAGACCTTATCTCGGGGCAGTTCTGACAGATCTAGCTGCAGTGAGATATTGAGAAAGTCTTGAGTCTTTAAAACAGTGGGAAAAGGGAAACGCAATATGGAGGCGCCAAATACCTTTTGTTCTTTGAGAAAGTTGTACATAGGACTCTGATATTCAAACATCTAGTCAGATTCAAAAGATGCCACAGGAGGTATATAAAGTAATAAGATAGATTAAGATAACATTGACATTTACAAACAAGCGAACAACCTCGGGCGTGCAGTTAAAGTCTCCACAGATAACAACAGGAGCATCATCCCAAAGCTTAGAAGTGGAATGTGCCTTTTCCAGAAGTGTCCGGATCTGGCAGGCAATAATCAAAATCCAAGAATATGAGAACACTGGCATGCATTTTCAGATGATTCAGACATTTCATAAATCACAGTTCAAATGACATAATTTTCACCAACATGTGCAAGACTCATGTATATTTAAGCCAACTAACAATTATTAAGCATCACATATCTTAGGGGTACAAAGGCAAATATTATGAACTTTGTCACTATGAGGTATTTAAAAGATCAAGCAGAATCACTTACAGACAGCATTTATACCTGTCCAAGCTTAATATCTCCTCTTTTTGGGTTGAAAAGCACATGAATGTTGCAAACAATAACTCTGTTGGATCTTGCTGAGCTGCAAATGCAAAATTTGCCATCTTTATCAGAAGTCACCATCTCACCACACTTTTTTCTTGGTGGGTGAGGTTACGTGGAAATATCAGCAAGCATGTTACACAAACGAAACAACTTGTTAACGGATAAAATCCCATATACACAAATTCAGCATCCCTAAAGAGAGTTAACGACACATTTGCTTGATTATTTTCTGGGTACATTGATAAATTAACACATTACTTTTATCTTACAAACAAAAGTTTGAGGAAATCATAATCACATGAATACAAAAGGAGGGAACATTACTTGCCTTGAAGACAGAGATGATGCCCCATCACTACTCTGCTCACTCAGAGACTGTTCAACAAGGAAAAATAACACAGATCAATGAATAGCCATTACCGTGAGTCATGAACATCACATACATAAGAGTCTCCTGTAATGTTTACTCAAAATTGAGTTGACTTAAAAAAAATAATAAAAAAATAAAAAAATACCTCAAATACACATATCTGGGCAACATTATCTCGAAGACCAAGCTTATTGTATTCAATAGATTCTTCATGCAGCAACTTGAATCTACGACAAAACGAAATTAATTAGAACTAACTCAAGGTTTGTTTCCTAAGACCTAAAAAATGCCTTTCCCAACTCTATTGCTCTGGTTAAAGCACTCAAGTTGCAAGCTTGAACAACAATATTTGCCCGATCAAATTAATTAGTGGAGGTATTTTATTTCCCTGTCTTGGAACATAAACTTTAAAATGTGACCAAAAACAACAACATTCCAGCACCGATTAAACAGAGTCCTATAAAGTGATTTTATAGGGTGACATCACAATCATCACATACTTCTCTTATCTATTACATAGTTCTGATATTCCCAAATTGCCATGTGACCATTATGCTAAAGGAATGATATTCACATTGCTGATATTTAATGATGCGACTGTGCGTTAAATAGAGAGAGACATAGGCAATCAAGACAACTGATGGGCATTACTGATACATGAGAATTCTATCAGCTATTCAAATAGACAGCACACAATAATATGGCTCAATATGGAAATTAGGTTTTTGGTTGCAAAACAAATACAAGCAAGCTTGGCCCACTCTGTATGCATTTAAATCCGCCTATCGTACCTATGACGGTGTCGGTCTAAGTGGACGACTACAGTTAAGCTAATCAAGCAAAGCATTGCACATAACAAAAAAGAAGAACTCAATAACCTATACAATGAAAATCAAATAACTCAACCTAATCCCCAAATAAAACCAGTATAGCAATTGACAAGCTAATTTCTTGAGCCTTAACATATGTTAAACGGTTTTCCGATAAACTGGTAAATCCATTTCAAATGTTTGGAATAAATTGAAGTTCATACCTTGAAACACGCCAGAATATGGCACAGCCATCTTTATGATCACCAGTTCGCATCTAAGAACCAATAAAATGTGATTATCTATCTCCGTGAACATATCATATTCGTCAAGCATTCTTACAACGTGGTCTAGAATAAGAAACTAATTTACAAAGTAGAGTTAGAACTATCTCAATTAACAAGGGCTTCACACCTATCAATCTGAAAAGGGAACTATATATATATATTGAGAGAGAGAGAGAGAGAGAGAGAGAGAGAGACAGTGGCCTCAACAGTTACCATACAGGATTTATTACTTTTCTATTGTTTACCTTTGAGAACTTTAGAAAAGAACATCACAGAAGCACTGCAGCTTACACTAAACTTTGAAGTTAGATTTCTAACACAAGGAAACCAATGCAGCAATTATTCACAAAGTTTTGATCTCTCAACACTTTTCCACCTTAACTTGAAGTACAAGCTCATCAATTGTTGTTACTGATTTTAATGTTTGTTAACCTGAAATTAGTTATTCAATCACACCAAGAACAAACTGGTAGACCATAATTTTGGGCATCCAATAACCAACAGGTATGCATCATATAACCAAAAACAGCTATAGACAAAACAAATGGAATATCTCAGATTCCAGATCATAACACAAAAGCAACCAAGTATTATCCAATTAACCTTCCAAATGCCTCTGTATCCACGAGGCCTCAGTTCTTCCTCAATGTCTTGGAATCTGTCCACCTCCTGATAAATAATGAATATATAGAGCTAATTATTATAAAATACAAATTATGGGGAACTGAAGCAAAAGCTAAAGAAATGTAATACTTTAATGTATCTTGAAATTTTCTTAGTGCATTTTTCCCACAATGACATAATGAGACAAATTAACATTGTTGCTGAGAAAGAAACGCACAGAGCAAATAACAACATAGAAGTTGGTCAAAGATAAATGAGATTGGTAAACTAGTACACGAGACGAATCATGCAGGAGACATAGTGCCACCTTATTGTTGTACTAAATGCAGTATTCCATACATAGAATCTGATACGAAAGAAATTTTATATATAATCCACATACACATTTTGGCTTTTATGCAATTTAGGTTTTGTTGCCTCTTTCCCTTGATATATCATTGTTTGATCTGAAAAGCTGGTTCTAGGACATCAGATGATACTGACTTGAAGAATGCAGAGAAACTAGAGAAAGAAAGCCTACATATGAAGCTTGTTATGATGCACCTAGATCAACAAAAGACGAATCCATCAAATACATGAGAAAGGCGACATAACCTGAAAACATAAAATGTCAGCTGACCATAATCCAAGCTCAAAACTTATATTCCTCTTGCGCCAATTCCAGTCCATGATAAAGCGAGGAATGTGAAAGTAAAGTTTCTGCCAGTGATCCGTGGCCAAGTAGTCAGCAAGAATGTTATATGAGAGAATAGTGAAGCGCTCTGCACAGAGGTAATAAGAGCAACAAGGTTAACAGAAAGAAAACACAGGACATCCAAAATAGTAGAAACAAATAATGACATAGCAAAAAGACTGATTTATAGATGCATTAATGTGAATTCAAAACATAACATGGAAGTCAAGTTTCTGAAGGTAGGCTTATTGTCTGAAATATATCCAAGAAAAATATGTTGAACCAAAAGCTTCTATTCTAAGTCCTGTATTTCGAAAAGCATCAATGAGTTAACCCATATGACTTGATGAAAAGGCACAAGAAACAACTTCATTACTAGAGAAGAGCTAGAAGCTCTCATTTTAAAAACTTCTAAATCCAATTCTCAGAAGACCTCTTTTGCAACTGAAGTTCTCTTTTTCCGCCAATCAAATTTAAGAGGTGTAAGCTTTCTCTGTCCCAATAATGCAAGACATGGTCAACCTTAACACAGTCACAGCTGGCTATCATTCCATGACATCACATCTCAGCTCTGGAAATGCTTCACCAATCTTATTACACAACATCTTCATCTTGAACCAACAAGATGGCATTTCTTGCAGTTCGCAGATATATGCAAATAACAGGTAGATGGGAATCATACATACCTCTTCAAACTGAACCAACCTCATCGTTATTCAAGCAATCAACATACATATATAACCACTTCATTTTGATATTGCGCTGTATCGTGATATCAGAATAACGCAAATTGGTCAAAACTTGATCCACTAAACAGATATCCATAGCATACAGGGAGATTGCACATTAAATCTTTGAATCCAAAACGAACAGAATGCTCATATTTAGTATATCCTTACTCAAAGGAATATTTCCAAGAAGTGCTAACCAATAGTCCAAGACAGTATCAAACCAAGTTCCGCATAACTTTTGAGTTTATCAACTAAAGCTTTTAAGCTATAACAAACCTAAAAAGAAAAGAAATGCACTCAGAAAGGAAGCAAAACATGACTGATTACCACAAGAAGGAGATGGCCCTGGTTTTGCACACTCCCATTCTCGATAGTCCGGAGACTTTGAAGGTCTAGGCCTGATCTGCTGCTGCATTTGTGATGGTCTATACTGATGCGGCATTTGCTGTGGTCTAAACTGCTGAGAATACCCAAATTCCGGCCTCACCTGCCGTGGCCTATACGGCCGCGGTCCCCGCGGTCCAGGAAACTGTTGCATGACAGGAGGCCCTGGAGGACGATACGGCTGCGACACAGGTCCTCGGAATTGCGGACCTGCTGAATACATAGGTGGCGGAGGAACAGCCCTGTAATTGGGACGGAAACCGCGATTGCCGTCTTGCGCTGGACGAAAATGGGAGTCGCCGGACACGAATTCCGCGTCGCCAATCGCCGGACTACCTGAGGTTCTGTCCGAGTAGCCTCTCCTACCTTGTGGACGCCCTCCTCTAAACTGTGATCACGAAAAATGTCAGCTCCCTACTTCAACAATTGAAACTGAATTCTCAAAGTTCTCATTCGCGCGAAGTTCACTCGAATTAGAACGAGAAACTTCCTAATCTGAATTCGAACACTTTCATTAAAAAAAACTACGCAAAACAAAGAGGAAAGCAGAAATCCGGCGAGGAATTCCAGTTGCCGCGTGTGTGATTGATTGTTTATTAAATTCAAATTGAAAACTTGTGCATAAATGTCAGCTAATGCGATTGATTACATGAGGGCGAGAAGCCATGGCGGAGGCGGTGGAGGTGGAAGAATCTGTGGCGGCGGCGAGAGAACGGAGGGAAGAAGGTCGGCGATTCATTGAGTGGAACTGAAGTATGTTTAGTATACTTCCGCTATATAACTTACCGGATTCTCATTTCAACCCCCGTATTTTGACATTTTCGCTTCTTGGGCAACAGATTTAAAACATGAGAAAATTATGTTTTGGTTCCATAATAATAGATCATTCTCAATTTTAGTCTCATTATTCAAATAATATATATATATATATTAAGTCCCACGTAATTTTTGCTGGATGTTCATTAAATTTTTTGAGAAAATAGTAAATTTGATATATTAACTCGACCGGTTTCAATTTTTTTTGGTATATTTTATTGAGAAAATTGTATTTTTGGCCCCATAGGAAATAAGTTAATTTTTTTTGTCCCGTAGTTTTTAAATCGTCCCACACTTTTAGTTTTTCGACAAATATAGTCCCAAAGTGAAAATTTTCAATATTAGT